>SZWC01003214.1:123636-156300 GCA_023375785.1 Penium margaritaceum
CGTGTAAGTGCATGTAAGTGCGTGTAAGTGCGTGTAAGTACATGTAAGTGCGTGGAAGTGCGTGTATGTGTGTGTAAGTGCATGTAAGTACGTGTAAGTGCGCATAAGTGTGTATTAGTATGTGTAGGTACGTGTAGGTATGTGTAAGTGCGTATAAGTGTGTGTAAGTGCGTGTAAGTGTGTGTAAGTGCGTGTAAGTGCGTGTAAGTGCATGTAAGTGCATGTAAGTGTGGTTTAAGTGCGTGTAAGTTTGTGTAAGTCTGTGTAAGTGCGTACAAGTGTGTGTAAGTGCATGTAAGTGTGTGTAAGTGCGTATAAGTGCGTGTAAATGCGTGTAGGTGTGTGTAAGTACGTGTTACTGCATCTAAGTGTGTGTAAAAGTGTGTAAGTGTGTGTAAGTGCGTGTAAGTGTGTGTAAGTGTGTGTAAGTGTGTGTAAGTGTGTATAAGTGTGTGTAAGTGTGTGTGAGTGCATGTGAGTGTGCGTAAGTATGTGCAAGTGCGTGTAAGGTGGTGTAAGAGCGTGTAAGAGTGTGGAAGTCTGTGTAAGTGCATGAAAGTGCGTATATGTGCATAAAAGTGTATGTAAGTGTGTGTAAAATCATGTAAGTGCATGTAAGTGCGTGTAAGTGCGTGTAAGTACGTGTAAGTACGTGTAAGTGCGTGTCAGTGCATGTAAGTGCGTTTAAATGCATATAAGTATGTGTAAGTGCATGTAAGTGCGTGTAAGTGTGTATATGTATGTGTAAGTGTGTGTAAGGTGGTGTAAGAGCGTATAAGAGTGTGTAAGTGCGTGTAAGTACGTGTAAGTACGTATGAGTATGTGTAAGTGCATGTGAGTGTGTGTAAGTTCGTGTAAGTACGTGTAAGTGCGTATAAGTGCGTATAAGTGCGTGCAAGTATGTGTATGTACGTGTAAGTGTAAGAAAGGGCGTGAAAGTATGTGTAAGTGTGTGTAAGTGCGTGTAAGTGCGTGTAACTGTGTGTACGTGTGTGTAAGTGTGTGTAAGTACGTGAAAGTGCGTGTAAGTGTGTGTAAGTACATGGAAGTGCATGTAAGTTTAAGTAAGTGTAAGTACGTGTAAATGCGTGTAAGTGTGTGTTAGTGCGTATAAGTGCGTGTAAGTACGTGTAAGTGTGTGTAAGTGCGTGAAAGTACGTGTAAACTCGTGTAAGTGAATGTAAGTTTGTGTAAGTGCGTGTAAGTACGTGTAAGTGCGTGTAAGTGCGTGTAAGTGCGTGTAAGTGCGTGTAAGTACGTGTAAGTGTGAGTAAGTAGGTATAAGTGTGTGAAAGTGCATGTAAGTGCGTGTAAGTGCGTGTAAATGCGTGTAAGTGCGTGTAAGTACGTGTTAGTACGTATAAAAGCATAAAAGTGCGTACAAGAGCGTGTAAGTGCATGTAAGTGTGTGTAAGCACGGTCTGAGTTCGTGTAAGTGAGTGAAAGTGTATGTAAGTTCGTGTAAGTTCATGTAAGTGCGTGTACTTGCGTGTAAGTGCATGTGGAAGTTTGTGTAAGTATGTATAAGTGCGTGTAAGTGCGTGTAGTATGTGTAAGTACATGTAAGTACGTGTAAGTGCAAGTAAGTACGTGTAAGTACGTGTAAGTGCATGTAAGCACGTGTAAGTGCGTGTAAGTGTGTGTAAGTACGTGTAAGTGCGTGTAAGTGCGTGTAAGTACATGTAAGTGCGTGTAAGTGCGTGTAAGTACATGTAAGTGCGTGTAAGTGCGTGTAAGTACATGTAAGTGCGTGTAAGTGCGTGTAAGTACATGTAAGTGCGTGTAAGTGCGTGTAAGTACATGTAAGTGCGTGTAAGTGCGTGTAAGTACATGTAAGTGCGTGTACTTGCGTGTAAGTGCATGTGGAAGTTTGTGTAAGTATGTATAAGTGCGTGTAGTGCGTGTAGTATGTGTAAGTACATGTAAGTACGTGTAAGTGCAAGTAAGTACGTGTAAGTACGTGTAAGTGCATGTAAGCACGTGTAAGTGCGTGTAAGTTTGTGTAAGTGCGTGTAAGTGCATGTAAGTGCGTGTAAGTGCATGTAAGTGCATCTAAGTGCGTGTAAGTACGTGTAAGTGCAGTTTAAGTGGGTGTTATTCTGTGTAAGTTTGTGTAAGTGTGTACAAGTGCGTGTAAGTGCATGTAAGTGAGTGTAAGTGAAACTAAGTGCGTGTAAGTATGTGTAAGTGTGTGTAAGTACGTATAAGTGCGTGCAAGTACGTGTAAGTGCGTGGTAGTGTGTGTATGTGTTTGTAAGTGTGTGTAAGTGCGTGTAAGTGCGTGTAAGTGCGTGTAAGTGCATGTAGGTACGTGTAGGTACGTGTAAGTCCGTGTAAGTGCGTGTAAGTACGTGTAAGTGCGTGTAAGTGTGTATAAGTGCGTATAAGTGCATGTAAGTATGTGTAAGTGTGTCTAAGTGTGTGTAAGTGCATGTAAGTGCGTCTAAGTGCCTGTACGTGTGTATAAATGTGGTTTAAGTATGTGTACGTTCGTGTAATTGTGTGTAAGTGCATACAAGTGTGTGTAAGTACGTGTAAGTGCGTGTAAGTGCGTGTAAGTGCATGTAAGTGTGTGTAAGTGCGTGTAAGTGCGTGTGTGTACGTGTAAGTGTGTGTAAGTGCGTGTAAGTGCGTGTAAGTGCGTGTGTGTACGTTTAAGTACGTGTAAGTGCGTGTAAGAGCATGTAAGTGCGTGTAACTGTATGTAAGTGTGTGTAAGTGTGTGTAAGTGTGTATATGTACGTGTAAGTGCATGTAAGTATGTGTAAGTGTGTGTAAGTGTGTGTAAGTGTGTGTAAGTGTGTGTAAGTGTGTGTAAGTGCGTGTAAGTGCGTATAAGTGCGTGTATGTATGTGTAAGTACGTGTGAGTGCGTGTAAGTATATGTAAGTGCGTGTAAGTACGTGTAAGTGTGTGTAAGTGCGTGTAAGTGCGTGTAAGTGCGTGTAAGTGCGTATACATGCGTGTAAGTACGTGTAAGTGCGTGTAAGTGCGTGTTAGTGCGTGTGAGTGCGTGTAAGAGCGTGTAAGTGCATGTAAGTGTGTGTAAGTGCAGTTTAAGTTCATGTAAGTACGTGTAAGTGCGTGTAAGTACATGTAAGTACGTGTAAGTGCAAGTAAGTACGTGTAAGTACGTGTAAGTGCATGTAAGTATGTGCAAGTGTGTATAAGTGCATGTAAGTGTATGTACGTACGTGTAAGTGCGTGTAAGTGCGTGTTAGTGCGTGTGAGTGCGTGTAAGAGCGTGTAAGTGCATGTAAGTGTGTGTAAGTGCAGTTTAAGTTCATGTAAGTACGTGTAAGTGCGTGTAAGTACATGTAAGTACGTGTAAGTGCAAGTAAGTACGTGTAAGTACGTGTAAGTGCATGTAAGTATGTGCAAGTGTGTATAAGTGCATGTAAGTGTATGTACGTACGTGTAAGTGCGTGTAAGTGCGTGTTAGTGCGTGTGAGTGCGTGTAAGAGCGTGTAAGTGCATGTAAGTGTGTGTAAGTGCAGTTTAAGTTCATGTAAGTACGTGTAAGTGCGTGTAAGTACATGTAAGTACGTGTAAGTGCAAGTAAGTACGTGTAAGTACGTGTAAGTGCATGTAAGTATGTGCAAGTGTGTATAAGTGCATGTAAGTGTATGTACGTACGTGTAAGTGCGTGTAAGTGCGTGTTAGTGCGTGTGAGTGCGTGTAAGAGCGTGTAAGTGCATGTAAGTGTGTGTAAGTGCAGTTTAAGTTCATGTAAGTACGTGTAAGTGCGTGTAAGTGTGTATAAGTGCGTATAAGTGCATGTAAGTATGTGTAAGTGTGTGTAAGTGTGTGTAAGTGCGTGTAAGTGCGTATAAGTGCGTGTATGTATGTGTAAGTACGTGTGAGTGCGTGTAAGTATATGTAAGTGCGTGTAAGTACGTGTAAGTGTGTATACATACGTGTCAGTACATGTAAGTCCGTGGAAGTGTGTGTAAGTACGTATAAGTTTGTGTAAGTGCGTATAAATACGTGTACGTACATCTAAGTGTGTGTAAGTACGTATAAGTACATGGGAGTGCGTGTAAGGTCGTGTAAGAGCGTGTAAGAGCGTATAAGTGCATATAAGTGCGTATAAGTGCGTGTAAGTACGTGTAAGTGCGTGTAAGTGTGTGTAAGTACGTGTAAGTGCGTGTAAGTACGTATAAGTGCGTGTAAGTATGTGTAAGTTTGTGTAAGTGTGTGTAAGTTCTTGTAAGTGCGTGTCAGTGTGTGTAAGTACATGTAAGTGCGTGTAAGGGCGTGTAAGTGTGTGTAAGTACGTGTAAGTGCATGTAAGTGTGTGTAAATATGTATAAGTACATGTAAGTGCGTGTAAGGGCGTGTAAGTGTGTGTAAGTACGTGTAAGTGCATGTAAGTGTGTGTAAATATGTATAAGTACATGTAAGTGCGTGTAAGGCCGTATCAGTGCACGTAAGTGCGTGTAAGTGCGTGTAAGTGCGTCTAAGTACGTGTAAGTGCGTGTAAGTGCGTGTAAGTGCGTATACGTGCATATAAGTGCTTGTAAGTGCGTGTAAGTGCGTGTAAGTGTGTGTAAGTGCGTGTAAGTACGTGTAAGTTTGTGTAAGCGAATGTAAGTTCGTGTAAGTAGGTGTAAGTACGTGTAAGTGCGTGTAAGTGCGTGTAAGTGCGTGTAAGTGCGTGTACGTTCATGTAAGTGCATGTAAGTACGAGTATGGGTGTAAGTGTGTGTAAGTGCATATAAGTGCGTGTAAGTACATGTTAGTTTGTATAAGTGAATGTTAGTTTGTGTAATTGCTGTAAGTGTGTGTAAGTGCGTATAAGTGCGTGTAAGTACGTGTAAGTGCGTATAAGTGCGTGTAAGTCTGTGTAAGTGTGTGTAAGTACGTGTAAGTGCATGTAAGTATGTGCAAGTGTGTATAAGTGCATGTAAGTGTATGTACGTACGTGTAAGTGCGTGTAAGTGCGTGTTAGTGCGTGTGAGTGCGTGTAAGAGCGTGTAAGTGCATGTAAGTGTGTGTAAGTGCAGTTTAAGTTCATGTAAGTACGTGTAAGTGCGTGTAAGTGCGTGTATGTGTGGTTTAAGTTCGTGTAAGTGCAGGTTAGTGCGTGTAAGTGCGTGTAAGTATGTGTAAGTACGTGTAAGTGCGTATATGTGCGTGTAAGTGCGTGTAAGTGCATGTAAGTATGTGCAAGTGTGTATAAGTGCATGTAAGTGTGTGTACGTACGTGTAAGTGCGTGTAAGTGCGTGTTAGTGCGTGTGAGTGCGTGTAAGAGCGTGTAAGTGCATGTAAGTGTGTGTAAGTGCAGTTTAAGTTCATGTAAGTACGTGTAAGTGCGTGTAAGTGCGTGTATGTGTGGTTTAAGTTCGTGTAAGTGCAGGTTAGTGCGTGTAAGTGTGTGTAAGTATGTGTAAGTACGTGTAAGTGCGTATATGTGCGTGTAAGTGCAGTTTAAGTGGGTGTAATCTTGTGTAAGTTTGTATAAGTGCGTGTAAGTGCATGTAAGTGCATGTAAGTGTGTGTAAGTGTATGTAAGTGCGTGTAAGTACGTGTAAGTGTGTGTAAGTATGTATAAGTGCGTGTAAGTGTGTGCAAGTGCGTGTAAGAGTGTATTTTAGTGCATATAAGTGTATATAAGTACATGTAAGTGCGTGTAAGTACGTGTAAGTGTGTATAAGTGCGTGTGGGTGTGTGTAGGTGTGTGTAAGTGCGTGTAAGTGCGTGTAAGTGCGTGTAAGTGCGTATACATGCGTCTAAGTACGTGTAAGTGCGTGTAAGTGCGTGTAAGTACGTGTAAGTGCGTGTAAGTGCGTATAAGTACGTGTAAGTATGTGTAAGTGCGTCTAAGTGCGTTTTAGTACGTGTGAGTGTGTGTAAGGGCGTGTAGGTGCATGTAAGTGCGTGTAAGTGCGGTTTAAGTTCGTGTAAGTGAGTGTACGTACGTGTAAGTACGTATAAAGTCGTGTAAGTGTGTCCAAGTGTGTGTAAGTACTAAAAGTACGTGTATTTGCGTATAAGTGCGTATAAGTGCGTGTAAGTGTGTGTAAGTGTAGTTTAAGTTCGTGTAAGTGCGTGTAAGTGCGTGTAAGTATGTATAAGTGTGTGTAAGTGCGTGTAAGTATGTGTAAATGCGTGTAAGTACGTGTAAGTGCATGTAAGTGCGTGTAAGTTCGTGTAAGTGTATGTAAGTGCATGTAAGTGCGTCTAAGTGCGTGTAAGTATGTGTAAATGCGTGTAAGTACGTGTAAGTGCATGTAAGTGCGTGTAAGTTCGTGTAAGTGTATGTAAGTGCATGTAAGTGCGTCTAAGTGTGTAGTATGTGTAAGTGTAGTCTAAGTGGGTGTTATTTTGTGTAAGTTTGGATAAGTGCGTGGAAGTACGTGTAAGTGCATGTAAGTGAGTGTAAGTGCGACTAAGTGCGTGTAAGTACATGTAAGTGCGTGTAAGTACGTATAAGTGCGTACAAGTGCATGTAAGTGTGTGTCAGTGTGTGTATGTGTGTGTAAGTGCGTATAAGTGTGTGTAAGTGTGTGTAAGTGCGTGTAAGTACATGAAGGTACATGTAGGTGCGTGTAAGTGCGTGTAAGTATGTATAAGTGTGTGTAAGTGCGTGTAAGTGTGTGTAAGTATGTATAAGTGCATGTAAGTACGTGTAAGTGCGTCTAAGTGCGTGTAAGTGGGTGTAAGTGCGTGTAAGTGCGTGTAAGTGTGTGTAAGTATGTATAAGTGCATGTAAGTACGTGTAAGTGCGTCTAAGTGCGTGTAAGTGGGTGTAAGTGCGTGTAAGTGCGTGTAAGTACGTATAAGTGTGGTTTAAGTACGTGTAAGTTCGTGTAATTGCGTGTAATTGCGTACAAGTGTGTGTAAGTGCGTGAAATTGCGTGTAAGTTTGTGTACGTGTGTGTAAGGGCGTGTAAGTGCATGTAAGTACGTGTTAGTATGTGTAAGTGTATGTAGAAGTGCGTAAGTGCGTGAAAGTGTGCATAAGATCATGTAAGTGCGTGTAACTGCATGTAAGTGCGTGTAAGTGCGTGTAAGTATGTGTAAGTGTGTGTAAGTGCATGTAAGTACGTGTAAGTGCATGTAAGTACGTGTAAGTGTGTGTAAGTGTATGTAAGTTCGTGTAAGTGCGTATAAGTGCGTGTAAGTATGTGTGAGTGTGTGTGAGTACGTGTAAGTGTGTGTAAGTGTATGTAAGTTCGTGTAAGTGCGTATAAGTGCGTGTAAGTATGTGTGAGTGTGTGTGAGTACGTGTAAGTATGTGTAAGTGTGTGTACGTGCGTGTAAGTATGTATACGTACATGTACGTGTGAGTAAGTGTGTGTAAGTGTGTGTAAGTACGTGTAAGTTTGTGAAAGTGCATGTAAATGCGTGTAAGTACGTGTAAGTGTGTGTAAGTGTGTGTAAGTATGTGGAAGTGCGTGTAAGGTCGTGTAAGAGCGTGTAAGAGCATATAAGTACGTATAAGTGCGTGTAAGTACGTGTAAGTGCGTGTAAGTGCGTGTAAGTGTATGTAACTACGTGTAACTGTGTACACGTGCGTGTAAGTACGTGTAAGTATGTGTAAGTTCGTGTAAGTGTGTGTAAATTCCTGCAAGTGCGTGTAAGTGCGTGTAAGTACGTGTAAGTGCATGTAAATGCGTGTAAGTGTGTGTAAGTGCATGTAAGTGTGTATAAGTTCGTGTAAGTGCAAATTAGTATGTACAAGTACGTGTAAGTGCGTGTAAGTGCGTATCAGTGTGTGTAAGTACGTGTAACTGCGTGTAAGTGTATGTAAGTACGTGTAAGTGCGTGTAAGTGCGTGTAAGTGCCTATAAGTACGTGTAAGTGCGTATACGTGTGTGTAAGTGTGTGTAAGTGCGTGTAAGTACGTGTGAGTTTGTGTAAGTGAATGTAAGCTCGTGTAAGTGCATGTAAGTGTGTATCAGTGCGTGTAAGTGCGTGCAAGTGCGTATAAGGGTGTGTAAGTACGTGTAAGTGCGTGTAAGTGCGAGTATGAGTGTAAGTGTGTATAATGATGTGTAAGTGTGTGTAAGTACGTGTTAGTTTGTGTAAGTGAATGTAAGTTCGTGTAAGTGCGTGTCAGTGTGTGTAAGTGCGTACAAGTGCGTGTAAGAACGTGTAAGTGCGTCTAAGTGTGTGTAAGTGTGTATAAGTGCATGTAAGTGCGTGTAAGTGCATGTACGTACGTGTAAGTGTGTGTAAGTGCATGTAAGTATGTGTAAGTGCGTGTAGGTGTGCGTAAGTACGTGTTAGTACGTGTGAGTGCGTGTACGAGCGTGTAACTGCATATAAGTGTGTATAAGTGCAGTTTAAGTTCGTGTAATTGTGTGCAAGTGTGTATAAGTGCAGTTCAAGTTTGTGTAAGTGCAGGTAAGTGCGTGTAAGTGCGTGTAAGTATGTGTAAGTATGTGTAAGTGCGTATAAGTGCGTGTAAGTGCAGTTGAAGTAGGTGTAATCTTGTGTAAGTTTGTGTAAGTGCATGTAATAGTGTGTAAGTGTGTATGAGTGCGTGTAAGTACGTGTAAGTGTGTGTAAGTGCGTAAAAGTGCGTGTAAGTATGTGCAAGTGTGTGTAAGAGTGTGTTTTAGTGCATGTAAGTGTGTGTAAGTGCGTATAAGTACGTGTAAGTGCGTGTAAGTGCGTGTAAGTACGTGTAAGTGTGTGTACGTGCGTGTAAGTGCATGTAAGTGCGTATAAGTATGTGTAAGTGCGTGTAAGTGCATATAAGTGCGTTTAAGTATGTGTAAGTGCGTCTATGTGTGTGTTAGTGTGCGTGACTACGTGTAAGAGAATGTAAGTGCATGTAAGTGCGTGTAAGTGCGGTTTAAGTTCGTGCAAGTGAGTGTAAGTGCGTGTAAGTACGTTTACGTTCGTGTATGTTTGTGTAAGTGTGTATAAGTGCATGTAGGTGCATGTAAGTACGTGTAAGTACATGAAAGCATGTGTAAGTGCAAGTAAGTGCATGTAAGTACGTGGAAGTACGTGTAAGTTCATGTAAGTGCGTGTAAGTGCGTGTAAGTGCGTGTCAGTATGTGTAACTGTGTAAGTGCGTATAAGTGCGGTTTAAGTTTGTGTAAGTGCGTGTAAGTGCATGTAACTGCGTATAAGTGCATATAAGTGCATGTAAGTGTGTGTAAGTATGTGTAAGTGCGTGTGAGTGCAGTTAAGTGGATGAAATTTTGTGTAAATTCGTGTAAGTGTGTGTAAGTGTGTATATGTGTGTGTAAGTGTGTGTAAGTGCGTGTAAGTGCGTGTAGGTGCATGTAAGTGCATATAAGTGTGTGTAAGTGCGTGTAAGTGTGTGTAAGTGCGTGTAAGTGTGTGTAAGTATGTGTAAGTGTGTGTTAGTGCATATAAGTGCATGTAAGTGCGTGCAAGTGTGTGTAAGTGTGTTTAAGAACGTGTAAGTTTGTGTAAGTGCGTGTAAGTATGTGTAAGTTTGTGTAAGTGCGAGTAAGTACGTGTAAGTGCGTGTAAGTGCGTATAAGTGCGTGTAAGTATATATAAGTGCATGTAAGTGTGTGTAAGTGTGTTTAAGAACGTGTAAGTTTGTGTAAGTGCGAGTAAGTACGTGTAAGTGCGTGTAAGTGCGTATAAGTGCGTGTAAGTATATATAAGTGCATGTAAGTGTGTGTAAGTACGTGTAAGTACGGTTTATGTTCATGTAAGTGCGTGTAAGTGTGGTTTAAGTGTGTGTAATTTTGTGTAAGTTCGTGTAAGTGCATGTAAGTGCGTATAAGTGTGTAGAAGTGCGTGTAAGTGCGGGTAAGTACGTATAAGTACGTGTAAGCGTGTGTAAGTGCGTGTAAGTATGTGCAAGTGCGTGTAAGTGCGTGTAAGTGCGTGTAGGTGCGTGTAATTTTGTGTAAGTGTGTGGAAGTGCGTGTTAGTGCGTGTAAGTGTGTGTAAGTGCGTGTAAGTGCGTGTAAGTGCGTGTAAGTGTGTGTAAGTGGGTGTAAGTGCGTCTAAGTGCGTGTATTTGTGTGCAAGTGCGTGTAAGTGCGTGTAAGTGTGTGTAAGTGTGTGGAAGTGCGTGTTAGTGCGTGTAAGTGTGTGTAAGTGCGTGTAAGTGCGTGTAAGTGCGTGTAAGTGTGTGTAAGTGGGTGTAAGTGCGTCTAAGTGCGTGTACGTTTGTGCAAGTGCGTGTACGTTTGTGCAAGTGCGTGTACGTTTGTGCAAGTGCGTGTAAGTACATGTAAGTGCGTGTAAGTGCGTGTAAGTGTGTGTTAGTGCGTGTAAGTACGTGTAAGTGCGTGTAAGTACATGTAAGTATGTACAAGTACGTATAAATGCATGTAAGTGCGTATCAGTGCGTGAAAGTACGTATAAGTACGTGTAAGTGCATGTAAGTACGTGTAAGTGCGTGTAAGTGCGTGTAAGTGTGTGTAAGTGTGTGTACGTGCCTCTAAGTGTGTGTAAGTGTGTGTAAGTGTGTGTAAGAGCGTGTAAGTGTGTGTAAGTTTGTGTAAGTGAATGTAAGTTTGTGTAAGTGTGTGTAAGTGTGTGTAAGTGCGTGTAAGTGTGAGTAAGTGCATGTAAGTGCGTGTAAGTGCGTGTGAGTGTGTGTAAGTGTGAGTATGGATGTAATTGTGTGTAAGTGCGTGTAAGTGCGTGTAAGTACGTGTTAGTTTGTGTAAGTGAATGTAAGTTCGTATAAGTGCGTGTAAGTATGTGTAAGTGCGTGTAAGTGTGTGTAAGTGTGTATAAGTGCGTGTAAGTATGTGTAAGTGCGTGTAAGTGTGTGTAAGTGTGTGTAGGTGCATGTAAGTGCGTGTAAGTGCATGTACGTACGTGTAAGTGTGTGTAAGTACATGTAAGTGTGTGTAAGTATGTGTAAGTGCGTGTAAGTGCGTATTAGTCCGTGTGAGTGCGTGTAAGAGCGTGTAACTGCATGGAAGTGTGTATAAGTGCAGTTTAAGTTCGTGTAGTTGCGTGTAAGTGCGCGTAAGTACAATTTAACTTCGTGTAAGTGCAGGTAAGTGCGTGTAAGTACGTGTACGTATGTATACGTGCGTATAAGTGCGTATAAGTACGTATAAGTGCAGTTTAATTGGGTGTAATTTTGTGTAAGTTAGTTTAAGTGCGTGTAAGTGTGTGTAAGTACGTGAAAGTGCGTGTAAGTGCATGTAAGTACGTGTAAGTGTGTATAAGTGCGTATAAGTGCGTGTATGTGTATGCAAGTGCATGTATGAGTGTATTTTAGTGCATGTAAGTGTGTGAAAGTGCGTGCAAGTGCGTGTAAGTGCGTCTAAGTGTGTGTAAGTGTGTGTAGGTATGTGTAGGTGCGTGTAAGTGCGTGTAAGTACATGTAAGTGCATGTAAGTGCGTATACATGCGTCTAAGTGCGTGTAAGTGCGTATAAGTACGTGTAAGTATGTGTAAGTGCGTGTAAGTACGTGTAAGTACGTGTAAGTGCGTATAAGTACGTGTAAGTACGTGTAAGTGCGTGTAAGTGCGTGTAAGTGCGTGTAAGTGTGAGTAAGTGCGTGTAAGTGCGTGTACGTGCGTGTAAGTGCGTGTAAGTGTGAGTAAGTGCGTGTAAGTGCGTGTACGTGCGTGTAAGTGCGTGTAAGTACATGTAAGTGCATGTAAGTGCGTATACAAGCGTCTAAGTGCGTGTAAGTGCGTATAAGTACGTTTAAGTATGTGTAAGTGCGTCTAAGTGCGTGTTAGTGCGCGTGAGTGCGTGTAAGAGCACGTAAGTGCCTGTAAGTGCGTGTAAGTGACGTTTAAGTTTGTGTAAGTGAGTATAAGTGCGTGTAAGTACGTGTAAGTTTGTGTAAGTGCGTGTAAGTGTGTGTAAGTGTTATAAGTGCGTGTAAGTGCGTATACGTGTGTGTAAGTACATGTAAGTGTGTGTAAGTCTATATAAGTGCGTGTAAGTGTGTGTAAGTATGTATAAATGCACGTAAGTACGTGTAAGTGTGTGTAAGTGCGTGTAAGTTTGTGTAAGTGTGTGTAAGTGTGTGTAAGTGCATGTCAGTACGTGTAAGTACATGAAAGTATGTGTAAGTGCAAGTAAGTGCGTGTAAGTACGTATAAGTACGTGCAAGTACATGTAAGTTTGTGTAAGAGCGTGTAAGTGCGTGTAAGTGCGTATAAGTATGTGTAAGTGTATGTAAGTGCGTATAAGTACGGTTTAAGTTTGTGCAAGTGTGTGTAAGTGCATGTAACTGCGTATAAGTGTGTGTAAGTGCGTTAAAGTGTGTGTAAGTGCGTGTAAGTGCGTGTGAGTGCAGTTTAGTGGATGTAATTTTGTTTTTATTTGTGTAAGTGTGTGTAAGTGTGTATAAGTGTGTGTAAGTGCGTCTAAGTGAGTGTAAATGCATGTAAGTGCGTGTAAGTGCGTGTAAGTGTGTGTAAGTGCATGTAAGTGTGTGTAAGTACGTGTAAGTACGTGTTAGTGCATACAAGTGCATGTAAGTGCGTGCAAGTGCGTGTAAGTGTGGTCTAAGTGTGTGTAAGTTCGTGTAAGTGCGTGTAAGTGCGTGTAAGTGTGTGTAAGTACGTGTAAGTACGTGTTAGTGCATACAAGTGCATGTAAGTGCGTGCAAGTGCGTGTAAGTGTGGTCTAAGTGTGTGTAAGTTCGTGTAAGTGCGTGTAAGTGCGTGTAAGTTTGTGTAAGTACGATTAAGTATGTGTAAGTATGTGTAAGTGTGTATAAGTGCGTGTAAGTACGTGTAAGTGCGTGTAAGTGTGTGTAATTACGTGTAAGTACGGTTTAAGTTCATGTAAGTGCGTGTAAGTGCATGTAAGTGCGTGTAAGTGCGTGTAAGTGCGTGTAAGTGTGGTTTAAGTGTCTGTAATTTTGTGTAAGTTTGTGTAAGTGCATGTAAGTACGTAAAAGTACGTGTAAGTGCGGTTAAGTGCGTGTAAGTGTGGGTAAGTATGTGTAAGAGCGTGTAAGTGTGTGTAGGTGCGTGTAATTTTGTGTAAGTGCGTGGAAGTACGTGTTAGTGCGTGTAAGTGCGTGTAAGTGCGTGCAAGTACGTGTAAGTGTGTGTAAGTGGGTGTAAGTGCGTGTAAGTGCGTGTACATTTGTGCAAGTGCATGTAAGTGCGTATAAGTTCGTATAAGTGCGTGTAAGTGCGTGTAAGTGCGTATAATTGTGTGTAAGTACGTGTAAGTACGTGTAAGTGCATGTAAATGCATGTAAGTGCATGTAAGTTTGTGTAAGTACGTGTTAGTATGTGTACGTTTGTGTAGGTGCGTGTAAGTGCCTGTAAGTGCGTGTAAGTGTGTGTAAGACGCGTGTAAATTCGTGTAAGTACGTATAAGTGCGTGTAAGTGCTCGTATGTGCGTGTAAGTGTGTGTAAGTGCGTGTAAGTACGTGTAACTTTGTGTAAGTGCGTGCAAGTGTGTGTAAGTGCATGTTAGTGCGTGTAAGTACATGCAAGTGCGTGTAAGTACGTGTAAGTGTGTGTAAGTACGTGTAAGTTTGTGTAAGTGCGTATAAGTCTGTGTAAGTGCATGTAAGTGTGTCTATGTGCATGTATGTACGGTCTAAGTTCGTGTAAGTTCGTGTAAGTGCGTGTAAGTGCCTGAAAGTACGTGTAAGTGCGTGTAAGTACGTGGAAGTGTGTGTAAGTGCGTGTACGTGCGTGTAATTGCGTGTAAGTATGTGTAAGTGCGTGTAAGTGCGTGTAAATGGGTGTAAGTGCGTGTAAGTTCGTGTAAGTGCGTCTTAGTGCGTGTACGTTCATGTAGGTGCGTGTAAGTGCCTGTAAGTGCGTGTAAGGTGCGTGTAAATAAGTGTAAGTGTGTGGAAGTTGGTGTAAGTGCGTGTAAGTACGTGTAAGTGCGTGTATGTTTGTGTAAGTGCGTGTAAGTGCGTGGAAGTGCGCGTAAGTGCGTGTAAGTGCGTGTAAGTGCTCGTATGTACGTGTAAGTGCGTGTAAGTGCGTGTAACTTTGTGTAAGTACGTGCAAGTGCGTGTAATTGCGTGTAAGTACGTGTAAGTGCGTGTAAGTGCCTGTAAGTACGTGTAAGTGTGTGTAAGTGCCTGGAAGTACGTGTAAGTGCGTGTAAGTGCCTGTAAGTACGTGTAAGTGTGTGTAAGTGCCTGGAAGTACGTGTAAGTGCGTGTAAGTGCCTGTAAGTACGTGTAAGTGTGTGTAAGTGCCTGGAAGTACGTGTAAGTGCGTGTAAGTGCCTGTAAGTACGTGTAAGTGTGTGTAAGTGCCTGGAAGTACGTGTAAGTGCGTGTAAGTGCCTGTAAGTACGTGTAAGTGTGTGTAAGTGCCTGGAAGTACGTGTAAGTGCGTGTAAGTGCCTGTAAGTACGTGTAAGTGTGTGTAAGTGCCTGGAAGTACGTGTAAGTGCGTGTAAGTGCGTGGAAGTGCGCGTAAGTGCGTGTAAGTGCGTGTAAGTGCTCGTATGTACGTGTAAGTGCGTGTAAGTGCGTGTAACTTTGTGTAAGTACGTGCAAGTGCGCGTAATTGCATGTAAGTGCGTATAAGTGCATGCAAGTGCATGTAAGTGTGTATAAGTGCGTATAAGTGCATGTAAGCATGTGTAAATGCGTGTAAGTGCGTGTACATGTGTGTAAATGCATGTAGGTGCGTGTAAGTGCGTGTAAGCGTGCGTACGTTCCTGTAGGTATGTGCAAGTACGTGTCAGTGCGTGTAAGTATGTGTAAGTGCGTGTATGTGTGTATGAGTGCGTGTAAGTGGATGTAAGAGCCTGGAAGAGTGTGTAAGTGCATGTAAGAGTGTGTGAGTGCGTGTAAGCGCGTATAAGTATGTGTACATACGTGTAAGTGGGTGTAAGTGCGTATAAGCGTGTGTAAGTGCATGTAAGTGCATTTAAGTATGTGTAAGTGCGTATAAGTGCGTGTAAGTGCGTGTTAGTACGTGTAAGTGCGTATAAGAGCGTGTAAGTTCATGTAAGTGCGTGTAAGTGCGTGTAAGTGCATGTAAGTGCGTGTAAGTGCGTGTAAGCGCGTGTAAATGCAGTTGAAGTTTGTGTAAGTGCGTGTAAGTGCGTAAACGTTTGTGAAAGTGCGTGTAAGTGCGTGTAAGTGTGTGTAAGTACGTGTAAGTACGTGTAAGTACGTCTAATTGCAAGTAAGTGCATGTAAGTACGTGTAAGTTCATGTAAGTGCGTGTAAGTGCGTGTAAGTGCATGTAAGTGCGTGTGAGTGTGTATAAGTGCGGTTTAAATTCGTATAAGTGCGTATAAGTGCATGTAAGTGTGTGTAAGTGCATGTAAGTGCGGTTTAAGTTCGTGTAAGTGCATGTAAGTGCGTGTCAGTGCGTGTAAGTGTGTGGAATTTCATATAAGCTCGTGTAAGTGTGTGTAAGTGTGTGTAAGTACGTGTAATTGCGTGTAAGTGCGTGTAAGTACGTGTACATGCGTGTAATTGTGTGTTAGTGTGTGTAAGTGCGTGTAAGTGTGTGTAAGTACGTGTAGGTGCATGTAAGTGGGTATTAGTGCGTGTAAACATGTGTAAGTGCGTGTTAGTACGTGTAAGTACGTGTAAGTGGGTGTACGTTTGTGTAAGTGCAAGTAAATGCGTGTAAGTACGTGTAAGTGCGTGTAAGTGCGTGTAAGTGATGTTTAAGTTTGTGTAAGTGAGTGTAAGTGCGTGTAAGTACGTATAAGTTCGTGTAAGTGCGTGTAAGTGTGTGTAAGTGCTCTAAGTGCGTGTAAGTGCGTAAACGTGTGTGTAAGTGCATGTAAGTGCGAGTAAGTCTGTATAAGTGCGTGTAAGTGTTTGTAAGTTTGTATAAATGCACGTAAGTACGTGTAAGTGCGTGTAAGTGCGTGTGAGTTTGTGTAAGTGTGTGTAAGTGTGTGTAAGTGCATGTAAGTACGTGTAAGTACATGAAAGTATGTGTAAGTGCAAGTAAGTGCGTGTAAGTACGTATAAGTACGTGTAAGTACGTGTACGTGTAAGTTTGTGTAAGTGCGTGTAAGTGCGTGTAAGTGCGTGTAAGTATGTGTAAGTGTGTGTAAGTGCGTATAAGTACGGTTTAAGTTTGTGTAAGTGTGTGTAAGTGCATGTAACTGCGTATAAGTGCGTGTAAGTGCGTGTAAGTGTGTGTAAGTGCGTGTAAGTGCGTGTAAGTGCGTGTAAGTATGTGTAAGTGTGTGTAAGTGCGTATAAGTACGGTTTAAGTTTGTGTAAGTGTGTGTAAGTGCATGTAACTGCGTATAAGTGCGTGTAAGTGCGTGTAAGTGTGTGTAAGTGCGTGTAAGTGCGTATGAGTGCAGTTTAGTGGATGTAATTTTGTGTAAATTTGTGTAAGTGTGTGTAAGTGTGTGTAAGTGTGTATAAGTGTGTGTAAGTGCGTATAAGTGAGTGTAAGTGCATGTAAGTGCGTGTATGTGTGTGTAAGTGTGTGTAAGTGCATGTAAGTGTGTGTAAGTACGTGTAAGTGCGTGTTAGTGCATACAAGTGCATGTAAGTGCGTGCAAGTGCGTGTAAGTGTGGTTTAAGAGTGTGTAAGTTCGTGTAAGTGCGTGTAAGTGCGTGTAAGTTTGTGTAAGTACGATTAAGTACGTGTAAGCATGTGTAAGTGTGTATAAGTGCGTGTAGGTACGTGTAAGTGCGTGTAAGTGTGTGTAATTACGTGTAAGTATGGTTTACGTTCATGTAAGTGCGTGTAAGTGCATGTAAGTGCGTGTAAGTGGGTGTAAGTGCGTGTAAGTGTGGTTTAAGGGTGTGTAATTTCGTGTAAGTTCGTGTAAGTGCATGTAAGTGCGTGTAAGTGTGTGTAAGTACGTGTAAGTGCATGTAAGTACGTAAACGTACGTGTAAGTGCGGTTACGTGCGTGTAAGTGTGGGTATGTTTGTGTAAGAGCGTGTAAGTGCGTGTAGGTACGTGTAATTTTGTGTAAGTGCGTGGAAGTGCGTGTTAGTGCGTGTAAGTGCGTGTAAGTGCGTGCAAGTGCGTGTAAGTGTGTGTAAGTGGGTGTAAGTGCGTGTAAGTGCGTGTACATTTGTGCAAGTGCATGTAAATGCGTATAAGTTCGTATAAGTGCGTGTAAGTGCGTGTAAGTGCGTATAATTGTGTGTAAGTGCGTGTAAGTGCGTGTAAGTGCATGTAAATGCATGTAAGTGCATGTAAGTTTGTGTAAGTATGTGTTACTACGTGTACGTTTGTGTAGGTGCGTGTAAGTGCCTGTAAGTGCGTGTAAGTGCGTGTAAGACGCGTGTAAGCTCGTGTAAGTGCGTATAAGTGCGTGTAAGTGCTTGTATGTGCGTTTAAGTGTGTGTATGTGCGTGTAAGTGCGTGTAACTTTGTGTATGTGCGTGCAAGTGTGTGTAAGTGCATGTTAGTGCGTGTAAGTGCATGCAAGTGCGTGTAAGTGTGTGTAAGTGCGTGTAAGTACGTGTAAGTTTGTGTAAGTGCGTATACGTCCGTGTAAGTGCATGTAAGTGTGTCTAAGTGCATGTATGTACGGTTTAAGTTCGTGTAAGTCCGTGTAAGTGCGTGTAAGTGCGTGAAAGTACGTGTAAGTGCGTGTAAGTACGTGGAAGTGTGTGTAAGTGCGTGTACGTACGTGTAATTGCGTGTAAGTATGTGTAAGTGTGTGTAAGTGCGTGTAAATGTGTGTAAGTGCGTGTAAGTTCATGTAAGTGCGTGTTAGTGCGTATACGTTCATGTAGGTGCGTGTAAGTGCCTGTAAGTGCGTGTAAGGTGCGTGTAAATTTGTGTAAGTGTGTGGAAATTGATGTAAGTGCGTGTAAGTACATGTAAGTGCGTGTAAGTTTGTGTAAGTGCGTGTAAGTGCGTGGAAGTGCGCGTAAGTGTGTGTAAGTGCGTGTATGTGCTCGTATGTACGTGTAATTGCGTGTAAGTGCGTGTAACTTTGTGTAAGTACGTGCAAGTGCGTGTTAGTGCATGTAAGTGCATATAAGTACATGTAAGTGCATGTAAGTGTGTATAAGTGCGTGTAAGTGCATGTAAGTACGTGTAAACACGTGTAAGTGCGTGTACGTGTGTGTAAATGCATGTAGGTGCGTTTAAGTGCGTGTAAGTGCATGTAAGTGCGTGTAAGTGTGTGTAAGCACGTGTAAGTGCATGTAGGTGCATGTAAGTGCGTGTAAGTGCGTGTAAGTGAACGTAAGTTCGTGTAGGTGCGTATAAGTGCGTGTAAGTATGTGTATGTGTGTGTAAGTGCGTGTAAGTGCGTGTAAGTGAACGTAAGTTCGTGTAGGTGCGTATAAGTGCGTGTAAGTATGTGTATGTGTGTGTAAGTGCGTGTAAGTGGATGTAAGTTCATGTAAGAGCGTGTAAATGCGTGTAAGTGCGTGTTAGTGCGTGTAAGTGCTTGTAAATGCGTGCAGGTTCGTGTAAGTGCGTGTAAGTGTGTGTAAGTGCTTGTAAGTATGTGTAAGTGCGTATAAGTGTGTGTAAGTGCGTGTAGGTGCGTGTAAGTATGTAAGTGTATTAAGTGTGTGTTTGTGCGTGTAAGTGCGTATAAGTGTGTGTAAGTGCGTGTAGGTGCGTGTAAGTATGTAAGTGTATTAAGTGTGTGTTTGTGCGTGTAAGTGCGTATAAGTGTGTGTAAGTGCGTGTAAGTTTGCTTAAGTGCGTGTAAGCATGTGTAAGTGCGATTTCGTGCGTGTAAGTGTGTGTAAGTGTGTGTAAGTGCGTGTAAGTGTGTATAAGTTTGTGTAAGTGCATGTAAGTATGTGTAAGTTCGTGTAAGTGCGTGTAAGTGCGTGTAAGTGTGTGTAAGTGTGTAAGTGCGTGGAAGTGCGTGTTAGTGCGTGTAAGTTTGGGTAAGTGCGTGTAAGTTCGTATAAGTGTGTGTAAGTTTGTGTAAGTGCGTGTAGGCATGTATAAGTGTGAGTTCGTGCGTGTAAGTACGTGTAAGTACGTGTAAGTACGTGTTAGTGTATATAAGTGTGTATAAGTTTGTGTAAGTGCGTGTAAGTGCGTACAAGGGTGTGTAAGTGTGAATAAGTGCGTTTAAGTATGTGTTAGTGCGTGTAAGTGCGTGTAAGTGCGTGTAAGTACGTGTAAGTGTATGTAAGTACATGTAAGTTTGTGTAAGTGCGTGTAAGTTTGTGTAAGTGTGTGTAACTGCGTGTAAGTGCGTGTAAGTACGTGTAAGTGCGTGCAAGTGCGTGTAAGTACATGTAAGTGTGTGTAAGTACAAGTAAGTGTATGTAAGTACGTGTAAGTGCGAGTAAGTGCGTGTAAGTGCATGGAAGTATGTGTAAGTGCGTGGAAGTGCGTATAAGTATGTGTACATTCGTGCAAGTGCGTGTAAGTACATGTAAGTACGTCTAAGTGTGTGTAAGTGTGTGTAAGTGAGTATAAGTGCGGTTTAAGTTGGTGTAATTGCATGTAAGTGTGTGTAAGTGTGTGTAAGTACGTGTAAGTGCGTGTAAATGTGTGTAAGTGCGTGTAAGTGTGTGTAGGTGCTTTTAACTTCGTGTAAGTACGTGTAAGTACGTGTAAGTATGTGTAACTACGTATAAGTGCGTGTAAGTGCGTGCAAGTGTGTGCAAGTGCATGCAAGTGCGTGCAAGTGCATGTAAGTGTGTGTAAGTGTGTGTATGTGTATGTAAGTACGTGTAAGTGCTTGTAAGCACGTGTAAGTGCGTGTAAGTGCATGTAAGTATGTGTGAGTGCGTGTAAGTGCATGTAAATGCGTGTAAGTGCATGTAAGTACGTGTAAGTGCGTGTAAGTGTGTGTAAGTGCGTTTAAATGAGTGTAAGTGCGTGTAAGTGCGTTTAAGTGCATGTTGGTGTGTGTAAGTGCGCGTAAGTTTGTGTAGGTGCGTGTAAGTACGTGTAAGTGCGTGTAAGTATGTGTAAGTGCGTATAAGTACGTGTAAGTGCGTGTAAGTATGTGTAAGTGCGTATAAGTACGTGTAAGTGCGTGTAAGTGCTTGTCAGTGCGTGTAAGTACGTGTAAGTGCGTGTAGGTTTGTGTAAGTGCGTGTTAGTGCGTGTAAGTGCGTGTACGAATGTGTAAGTACGTATAGTTGCATGTCAGTGCGTGTAAGTGGGTGTAAGTGCGTGTATGTATCTATAAGTGCATGTAAGTACGTGTAAGTGTGTGTAAGTGCGTGTAAGTATGTCTAAGTGTGTGTAAGTGCATATAATTGCGTATAAGTGTGTGTAAGTACGTGTAAGTTCGTGTAAGTGCGTGTAAGTATGTCTAAGTGTGTGTAAGTGCATATAATTGCGTATAAGTGTGTGTAAGTACGTGTAAGTTCGTGTAAGTCTGTGTAAGTGTGTATAAGTGCGTATAAGTTTGTAAAGTGTGTGTAAGTGCTTGTAAGTGCGTGTAAATGCATGTAAGTGTGTGTAAATACGTATAAGTGTGTGTAAGTGCGTGTAAGTGCGTGTAAGTGCATGTAAGTGCGTGTAAATGCGTGTAAGTGCGTGTAAGTGCATGTAAGTGCATGCAAGTGGGTGTAAGTGCGTGTAAGTTCGTGTAGGTTTATGTAAGTGCGTGTAAGTGCATGTAAGTGCATCTAAGAGCGTGTAAGTGTGTGTTAATGCGTTTAAGTGTTGTTTAAGTTTGTGTAAGTGCGTGTAAGTGCATGTAAGTGGGTGTAAGTGCGTGTAAGTGCGTGTAAGTATGGTTACCGGATGTTATCTTGTCTAAGTTTGTGTAAATGTGTGTAAGTATGTGTAAGTGCGTACAAGTGCATGTAAGTGTGTGTAAGTGTGTGTAAGCGCATGTAAGTGCGTGTAATTACGTGTAAGTGCGTGTAAGTGCGTGTAAGTGTGTATAAGTACATGTAAGTACGTGTAAGTGTGTGTAAGTGCATGCAAGTGCGTATAAGTGTGTGTAAGTGCGTGAAAGTGCGTGCAAGTGTGTCTAAGTGCGTGTAAGTGCGTGGAAGTGCATGTAACCGTGTGTAAGTGCGTGTAAGTGCGTGTAAGTGCGTATACGTATGGTTTAAGTATGTGTAAGTTTGTGTAAGTTCGTGTAAGTGCGTGTAAGTGCGTGTAAGTATGTGTAAGTGCGTGTAAGTGCGTGTAGGTGCGTGTAAGTGCGTGTAAGTGCGTGTAAGTATGTGTAAGTGCGTGTAAGTGCGTGTAGGTGCGTGTAAGTGCGTATAGGTGCGTGTAAGTGCGTGTAAGTAAGTGTAAATGCGTATACATATGTACAAGTGCGTGTAAGTGCGTGTATGTGTGTGTAAGTACGTTCAAGTCCCTGTAAGTGCGTGTAAGTGCGTGTAAGTGCATGTAAGTGTGTGTAAGTGTGTATAAGTGCGTGTAGGTACGTATAAGTGCGTTTAAGTGCGTATAAGTGTGTGTAAGTGCGTGTAGGTACGTGTAAGTGCGTGTAAGTGTGTACAAGTGCGTGTAAGTGCGTAAAAGTGTGTGTAAGTGCTTGTAAGTATGTGTAAGTGTGTGTAAGTACGTGTAAGTGCGTGTAAGTGTGTGTAAGTGCATGTAAGTGCATGTAAGTTCATATAAGTATGTGTAAGTTCGTGTAAGTGCGTTTAAGTGCATGTAAGTGTGTGTAAGTACGTATAAGTGTGTGTAAGTACACGTAAGTGCATGTAAGTAAGTGTAAGTGTGTGTAAATGCGTGTAAGAACGTGTAAGTGCGGTTTATGTGGATCTAAATTTGTGTAAATTTGTGTAAATGTGTGTACGTGAGTGTAAGTGTGTGTAAGTATGTGTAAGTGTGTGTAAGTGCGTGTAAGTGCGTGTAAGTGTGTGTAAGTGCATGTAAGTGCTCGTAAGCACGTGTAAGTGCGTGTAAGTGCGTGTAAGTGCATGGAAGTTTGTGTAAGTGCGTATGAGTTCGTGTAAGTATGTGTAAGGGCGTGTAAGTGCATGTAAGTACGTTCAAGTGCGTGTAAGTTTGTGTAAGTGTGTGTAAGTGTGTGTAAGTGCGTGTAAATGCGTGTAAGTGCGTGCAAGTGCGTGTAAGTGCTCGTATGTGCGTGTCAGTGCGTGTAAGTGCATGTAACTTTGTGTAAGTGCGTGCAAGTGTGTGTAAGTGCATGTAAGTGCGTGTAAGTGAATGTAAGTGTGTATAAGTGCGTGTAAGTGCGTGTAAGTGCGTATAAGTGCGTGTAAGTGCGTGTAAATGCGTGTAAGTGCGTGTAAGTGCGTATAAGTGCGTATAAGTGCGTGTAAGTGCGTGTAAATGCGTGTAAGTGCGTGTAAGTGCGTATAAGTGCGTATAAGTGCGTGTAAGTGCGTGTAAATGCGTGTAAGTGCGTGTAAGTGCGTATAAGTGCGTATAAGTGCGTGTAAGTGCGTGTAAATGCGTGTAAGTGCGTGTAAGTGCGTATAAGTGCGTATAAGTGCGTGTAAGTGCGTGTAAATGCGTGTAAGTGCGTGTAAGTGCGTATAAGTGCGTATAAGTGCGTGTAAGTGCGTGTAAATGCGTGTAAGTGCGTGTAAGTGCGTATAAGTGCGTATAAGTGCGTGTAAGTGCGTGTAAATGCGTGTAAGTGCGTGTAAGTGCGTATAAGTGCGTATAAGTGCGTGTAAGTGCGTGTAAATGCGTGTAAGTGCGTGCAAGTGCGTGTAAGTGCTCGTAAGTGCGTGTCAGTGCGTGTAAGTGCATGTAAGTGCGTGTAAGTGAATGTAAGTGTGTATAAGTGCGTGTAAGTACGTATAAGGTTATGTAAGTTCGTGTAAGTGCGTGTAAGTACATGTAAGTCTTTGTAAGTGCGTATAAGTGCGGTTTAAGTTCGTGTAAGTACGTGTAAGTGCGTGTAAGTACGTGTCAGTGCGTGTCAGTACGTGTAAGTGCGTGTAAGTGTAGTTTAAGTGCGTGTAATGCTGTGTAAGTTTGTGTAAGTGCGTGTAAGTGCGTGTAAGTGCGTGTAAGTGTGTCTAAGTGCATCTAAGTGCATGTAAGTTTATGCAAGTACGTGTAAGTGCAGTTTAAGTTTGTGTAAGTGTGTGTAAGTACGTATAAGTGCGTGTAACTATGTATAAGTGCGTGTAAGTGCGTTTAAGTATGTGTTAGTGCGTGTAAGTGTGTGTAAGTACGTGTAAGTTCATGTAAGTGCGTATAAGCGCGTGTAAGTGCGTGTAAGTACGCGTACATACGTGTAAGTACGTGTAAGTGCAAGAAAGTGCGTGTAAGTACGTGTACGTGCATGTAAGCATGTGTAGGTGTGTGTAAGAGCGTGTAAGTGCGTGTAAGTGGGTGTAAGTGCGTGTAAGTGCAAGTAAGTACGTGTAAGTACGTACAAGTGTGTATTAGTGCGTATAATTGCGTGTAAGTACGGGTAAGTGCGTGTAAGTATGTGTAAGTGTGTGTAAGTACGTGTAAGTATGTGTACGTTTGTGTAAGTGCGTGTAAGTGCGTGTAAGTGAATTTAAGTGTGTGTAAGTACGTGTAAGTGTGCTTTGAGTTCTTGTAAGTGCGTGTAAGTGCGTATAAGTGCGTATAAGTGCGTGTAAGTGCATGTAAGTGCAGGTTAAGTGCTGTAATTTCGTCTAAGTTCGTGTAAGTATGTGCAAGTACGTGTAAGTGTGTGTAAGCATGTAAGTGCGTGTAAGTGCGTGTAAGTACATGTGGGTACGTGTAATTTTGTGTAAGTGCGTGTAAGTGCGTGTTAGTATATGTAAGTGCGTGTAAGTGCGTGTAAGTGCGTGTAAGTGCGTGTAAGTGCATGTAAGTACGTGTAAGTACGTGTAAGTGCATGTAAGTGCATCGAATTGCGTGTAAGTTTGTGCAAGTGCGTGTAAGTGCGTGTAAGTTTGTATAAGTGCGTGTAAGTACGTGTAAGTGCGTGTAAGTGCATGTAAGTGTGTGGAAGTGCGTGTAAGTGTGTGTATTCGTGTATAAGTGTGTGTAAGTATGTGTAAGTGTGTGTAAATGCGTGTAAGTTTGTATAAGTATGTCTTAGTGCGTGTACGTTCATGTAGGTGCGTGTAAGTGCCTGTAAGTGCGTGCAAGTGCGTGTAAGGTGCGTGTAAGTTTGTTTAAGTGTGTGTAAATGGGTGTAAGTGCGTGTAAGTGCATGTAAGTGCGTGTAAGTACGTGTAAGTTTTTGTATGTATGTGTAAGTGCGTGTAAGTGTGCGTAAGTACGTGTAAGTGCGTGTAAGTGCTTGTATGTGCGTGTAAGTGCATGTAAGTGTGTGTAATTTTGTATAAGTGCATGCAAGTGCGTGTAAGTGCATGTAAGTGCGTGTAAGTGCATGTAAGTGCGCGTAAGTGCGTGTAAGTACGTGTAAGTGTGTGTAAGTGCATGTAAGTGTGTGTAAGTGTGTGTAAATGTGTGTAAGTGCGTGTAAGTGCGTGTAAGTATGTGTACATCTGTGTAAGTGCTTGTAACTGCGTGTAAGTGTGTATAAGTGTGTGTAAGTGCGTGTAAGTGCGTGTAAGTATGTGTACATCTGTGTAAGTGCTTGTAACTGCGTGTAAGTGTGTATAAGTGTGTGTAAGTGCGTGTAAGTGCGGTTTAAGTTCGTGTAAGTGTATGTAAGTGCGTGTTAGTGCGTGTAAGTGCGGTTTAAGTACGTGTAATATTGTGAAAGTTCGTGTAAGTGTGTGTAAGTGCGTGTAAGTACGTGTAAGTGCATGTATGTGTGTGTAAGTGTGTATAAGTGCGTGTAAGTGCGTGTAAGTATGTGTAAGTTCGTATAAGTGCGTGTAAGTGCATCTAAGTGCGTGTAAGTTTGTACAAGTGCGTGTAAGTATGTGTAAGTTCGTGTAAGTGTGTGTAAGTGCGTGTAAGTGTGTGTAAGTGCGTGTTAGTGCATGTAAGTACGTGTAAGTGCGTGTAAGTTCGTGTAAGTATGTGTTAGTGCGTGTACATTTGTGTAAGTGCGTGTGAGTGTGTGTAAGTACATGTAAGTGCGTGTAAGTACGTCTAAGTTTGTATAAGTGCGTGTAAGTGCATGTAAGTGCGTGTAAGTGCGTGTAAGTGTGTGTAAGTGCATGTAAATACGTGTAAGTGCATGTAAGTGCGTATAAGTGTGTGTAAGTGCTCGTAAGTGTGTGTAAGTGCGTGTAAATGCGTGTAAGTGCGTATAAGTTCGTGTAACTGCGTGTAAGTACGTGTAAGTGCGTGTAAGTGCGTGTAAGTATATGTAAGTACGTGTAAGTATGTGTAAGTGCATGTAAATGTGTATAAGTGTGTGTAAGCGCATGTAAGTGCATGTAGGTGCATGTAAGTGCGTGTAAGTGAACGTAAGTTCGTGTAGGTGCGTATACGTGCGTGTAAATATGTGTAAGTGTAAGTGCGTGTAAGTGGATGTAAGTTCATGTAAGAGCGTGTAAGTGCGTGTAAGTGCGTGTAAGTGCGTGTAATTACGTGTAAGTGCTTGTAAATGCGTGTAAGTTCGTGTAAGTGCGTGTAAGTGTGTGTAAGTGCTTGTAAGTATGTGTAAGTGCGTATAAGTGCTTGTAAGTGCGTGTAAGTGCGTGTAAGTATGTAAGTGTATTAAGTGTGTGTTTGTGCGTGTAAATGCGTGTAAGAGTGTGTAAGTGCGTGTAAGTTTGTGTAAGTGCATGTAAGCATGTGTGAGTGCGAGTTCGTGCGTGTAAGTGCGTGTAAGTGTGTGTAAGTGCATCTAGGTATGTGTAAGTTCGTGTAAGTGCGTGTAAGTGCGTGTAAGTGCGTGTAAGTACGCGTAAGTACGTGTAAGTGTGTGTAAGTGTGTGTAAGCGCATGTAAGTACGTGTAAGTTTGTGTAAGTTTGTGTAAGTGCATGTGAGTATGTGTAAGTGTGTGAAAGTTTGTGTAAGTGTGTGTAAGTATGTGTAAGTACGTACAAGTGTGTGTCAGTGCGTGTAAGTGCGTGTAAGTGTGTGTAAGTGTGTGTAAGTGCATGTAAGTACGTGTAAGTTTGTGTAAGTTTGTGTAAGTGCATGTGAGTATGTGTAAGTGTGTGAAAGTTTGTGTAAGTGTGTGTAAGTATGTGTAAGTACGTACAAGTGTGTGTCAGTGCGTGTAAGTGCGTGTAAGTGTGTGTTTATATGTATAAGTGCGTGTAAGTGCGTATAAGTGCGTGTAAGTGTGTGTAAGTGTGTGTAAGTGCGTGTAAGTGTGTGTAAGTGGGTGTAAGTGTGTATAAGTTCGTGTAAGTGCATGTAAGTACGTGTAAGTTTGTATAAGTGCGTGTAAGTACGTGTAAGTGTGTGTAAGTGTGTAAGTGCATGTAAGTGCGTGTTAATGGGAGTAAGTTTGTGTAAGTGCGTGTTAGTTCGTATATGTGCGTGTGATTTCGTGTAAGTGCGTGTAGGCATGTATAAGTGTGAGTTTGTATGTGTAAGTGCGTGTAAGTACGTGTAAGTACATGTAAGTGTATGTAAGTACATGTAAGTTTGTGTAAGTGTGTGTTAGTGCGTATAAGTGCGTGTAAGTGTGTATAAGTGCGTTTAAGTATGTGTTAGTGCGTGTAAGTGCGTGTAAGTGCGTGTAAGTACGTGTAAGTGTATGTAAGTGCATGTAAGCTTGTGTAAGTGCGTGTAAGTTTGTGTAAGTGTGTGTAACTGCGTGTAAGTGCGTGTAAGTGCGTGTAAGTGCGTGCAAGTGCGTGTAAGTGCGTGTAAGTGTGTGTAAGTACAAGTAAGTGTGTATAAGTACGTGTAATTGCGAGTAAGTGCGTGTAAGTGCATGAAAGTATGTGTAAGTGCGTGGAAGTGCCTATAAGTATGTGTACATTCGTGCAAGTGCGTGTAAGTGCATGTAAGTACGTCTAAGTGTGTGTAAGTGTGTGTAAGTGAGTATAAGTGCGGTTTAAGTTGGTATAAGTGCGTGTAAGTGCGTGTAAGTGCGTGCAAGTGCGTGTAAGTGCATGTAAGTACGTCTAAGTGTGTGTAAGTGTGTGTAAGTGAGTATAAGTGCGGTTTAAGTTGGTATAAGTGCGTGTAAGTGCGTGTAAGTGTGTGTAATCATGTGTAAGTGTGTGTAAATGTGTGTAAGTGCGTGTAAGTTTGTGTAGGTGCATGTAACTTCGTGTAAGTGCGTGTAAGTACGTGTAAGTACGTGTAAGTACGTATAAGTGCGTGTAAGTGCGTGCAAGTGCGTGCAAGTGCATGCAAGTGTGTGAAAGTGCGTGTAAGTGTGTGTAAGTGTGTGTAAGTGCGTGTAAGTACGTGTAAGTGCGGTTTATGTGGGTCTGAATTCGTGTAAATTCATGTAAATGCGTGTAAGTGCGTGTAAGTGTGTGTAAGTATGTGTAAGTGTGTGTAAGTGCGTGTAAGTACGTGTAAGTGCGGTTTATGTGGGTCTGAATTCGTGTAAATTCATGTAAATGCGTGTAAGTGCGTGTAAGTGTGTGTAAGTATGTGTAAGTGTGTGTAAGTGCGTGTAAGTACGTGTAAGTGTGTGTAAGTGCATGTAAGTGCTCGTAAGCACCTGTAAGTGCGTTTAAGTGCATGTAAGTGCGTGTAAGTTTGTGTAAGTGCGTATGAGTTTGTGTAAGTGCGTGTAAGTGCGTGTAAGTGCATGTAAGTACGTGTAAGTGCGTGTAAGTTTGTGTAAGTGTGTGTAAGTGCGTGTAAGTACGTGTAAGTGCGTGCAAGTGCGTGTAAGTGCTCGTATGTGCGTGTCAGTGCGTGTAAGTGCATGTAACTTTGTGTAAGTGCGTGCATGTGTGTGTAAGTGCATGTAAGTGCGTGTAAGTGCGTGTATGTGCGTGTCAGTGCGTGTAAGTGCATGTAACTTTGTGTAAGTGCGTGCATGTGTGTGTAAGTGCATGTAAGTGCGTGTAAGTGAATGTAAGTGTGTATAAGTGCGTGTAAGTGCCCATAAGGTTATGCAAGTTCGTGTAAGTGCGTGTAAGTACATGTAAGTGTGTGTAAGTGTGTATAAGTGCGGTTTTAGTTCGTGTAAGTACGTGTAAGTGCGTGTAAGTACGTGTCAGTGCGTGTCAGTACGTGTAAGTGTGTGTAAGTGTAGTTTAAGTGCGTGTAATTTTGTGTAAGTTTGTGTAAGTGCGTGTAAGTGCGTGTAAGTGTGTCAAAGTGCATCTAAGTACATGCAAGTTTATGCAAGTACGTGTAAGTACAGTTTAAGTTCGTATAAGTGTGTGTAAGTTCGTGTAATTGCGTGTAAGTGCGTGTAAGTGTGTTTAAGTATGTGTAAGTGCGTGTAAGTGTGTGTAAGTACATGTAAGTTCGTGTAAGTGCGTATAAGTGCGTGTAAGTGCGTGTAAGTACGCGTACATACGTGTAAGTACGTGTAAGTGCAAGAAAGCACGTGTAAGTACGTGTACGTGCATGTAAGCATGTATAAGTGCGTGTAAGTGCGTGTAAGTGCGTGTAAGTGCGTGTAAGTGCGTGTAAGTGCAAGTAAGTACGTGTAAGTACGAATAAGTGTGTATTAGTGCGTATAAGTGTGTGTAAGTGCGTGTAAGTGCGTGTAAGTATGTATAAGTGTGTGTAAGTGCGTGTAAGTACGTGTACGTTCGTGTAAGTGCGTGTAAGTGCGTGTAAGTGCGTTTTAGTGTGTGTAAGTACGTGTAAGTGTGCTTTAAGTTCATAAAAGTGCGTGTAAGTGCGTATAAGTGTGTATAAGTGCGTGTAAGTGCATGTAAGTGCAGGTTAAGTGCGTGTAATTTTGTGTAAGTTCGTGTAAGTGTGTGTAAGTATGTGTAAGTGTGTGTAAGCATGTAAGTGTGTGTAAGTGCATGTAGGTACGTGTAATTTTGTGCAAGTACGTGTAAGTGCGTGTTAGTACATGTAAGTACGTGTAAGTGCGTGTAAGTGCGTGTAAGTGCGTGTAAGTGTGTGTAAGTGCGTGTAAGTGTGTGTAAGCATGTAAGTGCGTGTAAGTGCGTGTAAGTGCATGTAGGTACGTGTAATTTTGTGCAAGTACGTGTAAGTGCGTGTTAGTACATGTAAGTACGTGTAAGTGCGTGTAAGTGCGTGTAAGTGCGTGTAAGTGCATGTAAGTGCGTGTAAGTACGTGTAAGTGCATGTAAGTGCGTCTAATTGCGTGTAAGTTTGTGCAAGTGCGTGTAAGTGCGTGTAAGTTTGTATAAGTGGGTGTAAGTACGTATAAGTGCGTGTAAGTGCGTGTAAGTGTGTGGAAGTGCGTGTACGTGTGTGTATTTGTGTATAAGTGTGTGTAAGTACGTGTAAGTGCGTGTAAATGCGTGTAAGTTCGTGTAAGTACGTCTTAGTGCGTGTACGTTCATGTAGGTGCGTGTAAGTGCATGTAAGTGCGTGCAAGTGCGTGTAAGGTGCGTGTAAGTTCGTTTAAGTGTGTATAAATGGGTATAAGTGCGTGTAAGTGCATGTAAGTGCGTGTAAGTGTGTGTAAGTTTGTGTATGTGTGTGTAAGTGCATGTAAGTGTGCGTAAGTACGTGTAAGTACGTGTAAGTGCTTGTATGTGCATGTAAGTGCGTGTAAGTGCATGTAAGTGTGTGTAATTTTGTACAAGTGCATTCAAGTACGTGTAAGTACATGCAAGTGCGTGTAAGTGCATGTAAGTGCGCGTAAGTGCGTGTAAGTACGTGTAAGTTTGTGTAAGTGCTTGTAAGTGTGTGTAAGTACATGTAAGTGCGTGTAAGTATGTGTAAGTGTGTGTAAGTGCATGTAAGTGCGTGTAAGTGTGTGTAAGTGTGTGTAAATGTGTGTAAGTGCGTGTAAGTGCGTGTAAGTACGTGTACATCTGTTTATGTGCTTGTAACTGTGTGTAATTGTGTATAAGTGTTTATAAGTGCGTGTAAGTGTGGTTTAAGTTTGTGTAAGTATGTGTTAGTGCGTGTCAGTGCGTGTAAGTGCGGTTTAAGTACGTGTAATCTTGTGTAAGTTCGTGTAAGTGTGTGTAAGTGCGTGTAAGTGCGTGTAAGTGCATGTAAGTGCGTGTAAGTGTATATAAGTGCATGTAAGTGCATGTAAGTATGTGTAAGTTCTTATAAGTGCGTGTAAGTGCATCTAAGTGTGTGTACGTTTGTGCAAGTGCGTGTATGTGTGTGTACGTTCGTGGAAATGTGTGTAAGTGCGTGTAAGTGTGTGTAAGTGCGTGCTAGTGCATGTAAGTACGTGTAAGTGTGTGTAAGTTCGTGTAAGTATGTGTTAGTACGTGTACATTCGTGTAAGGGCGTGTGAGTGTGTTTAGTGCATGTAAGTGCGTGTAAGTACGTCTAAGTTCGTATAAGTCCGTGTAAGTGCATGTAAGTGCGTGTAAGTGCGTGTAAGTGTGTGTAAGTGCGTGTAAATATGTGTAAGTGCATGTAAGTGTGTATAAGTGTGTGTAAGTGCTCGTAAGTGTGTGTAAGTGTGTGTAAGTGCGTGTAAGTGCGTGTAAGTGTGTGTAAGTGCGTGTAAATATGTGTAAGTGCATGTAAGTGTGTATAAGTGTGTGTAAGTGCTCGTAAGTGTGTGTAAGTGTGTGTAAATGCGTGTAAGTGCGTATAAGTTTGTGTAAGTGCGTGTAAGTGTGTGTAAGTGCGTGTAAGTGCGTGTAAGTGCATGTAAGTACATGTAAGTGTGTGTAAGTGCATGTAAATGTGTGTAAGTGTGTGTAAGCGCATGTAAGTACATGTAGGTGCATGTAAGTGCGTGGAAGTGAACGTAAGTTCGTGTAGGTGCGTATAAGTACGTGTAAGTATGTGTAAGTGTGTGTATGTGCGTGTAAGTGGATGTGACTTCATGTAAGAGCGTGTAAGTGCGTATAAGTGCGTGTAAGTGTGTGTAAGTGCTTGTAAATGCGTGTAAGTTTGTGTAAGTGCGTGTAAGTGTGTGTAAGTGCTTGTAAGTATGTGTAAGTGCTTATAAGTGCGTGTAAGTGCGTGTAAATGCGTGTAAGTATGTAAGTGTATTAAGTGTGTGTTTGTGCGTGTAAATGCGTGTAAGTGTGTGTAAGTGCGTGTAAGTTTGTGTAAGTGCGTGTAAGCATGTGTGAGTGTGAGTTCATGCGTGTAAGTGCGTGTAAGTGTGTGTAAGTGCATGTAGGTATGTGTAAGTTCGTGTAAGTGCGTGTAAGTGTGTGTAAGTGCGTGTAAGTACGTGCAAGTACGTGTAAGTGTGTGTAAGTGTATGTAAGTGCATGTAAGTACGTGTAAGTTTGTGTAAGTTTGTATAAGTGCATGTAAGTATGTGTAAGTGTGTGTAAGTTTGTGTAAGTGTGTGTAAGTATGTGTAAGTACGTACAAGTGCGTGTGAGTGCGTGTAAGTGCGTGTAAATGCGTGTAAGTGCGTATAAGTGCGTGTAAGTGCGTGTCAGTGCATGTAAGTACGTGTAAGTTTGTGTAAGTGTGTATAAGTGCATGTAAGTATGTGTAAGTGTGTGTATGTGCGTGTAAGTGGATGTGACTTCATGTAAGAGCGTGTAAGTGCGTATAAGTGCGTGTAAGTGCGTGTCAGTGCATGTAAGTACGTGTAAGTTTGTGTAAGTTTGTATAAGTGCATGTAAGTACGTATAAGTGCGCGTAAGTGTGTGTAAGTGCGTGGCAGTACATGTAAGTACGTGTAAGTGTGTGTAAGTGTATGTAAGTGCATGTAAGTACGTGTAAGTTTGTGTAAGTTTGTATAAGTGCATGTAAGTATGTGTAAGTGTGTGTAAGTTTGTGTAAGTGTGTGTAAGTATGTGTAAGTACGTACAAGTGCGTGTCAGTGCGTGTAAGTGCGTGTAAGTATGTGTATATATGTATAAGTGCATGTAAGTACGTATAAGTGCGCGTAAGTGTTCGTAAGTGCGAATAAGTGCGTGTAAGTGTATGTTAGTGCATGTAAGTGTGTATACGTTTGTGTAAGTGCATGTAAGTACGTGTAAGTTCGTGTAAGTGCGTGTAAGTGCGTGTAAGTGTGTGTAAGTGTGTAAGTGTATGTAAGTGCGTGTTAGTATGATTAAGTTTGTGTAAGTGCGTGTAAGTTTGTATAAGTGCATGTAAGTGCGTGTTAGTATGATTAAGTTTGTGTAAGTGCGTGTAGGCATGTATAAGTGTGAGTTGGTATGTGTAAGTGCGTGTAAGTACGTGTAGGTACGTGTAAGTGTATGTAAGTGCGTGTAAGTTTGTGTAAGTGTCTGTAAGTGCGTATAAGTGCGTGTAAGTGTATATAAGTGCATTTAAGTATGTGTTAGTGCGTGTAAGTGAGTGTAAGTGCGTGTAAGTACGTGTAAGTGTATGTAAGTGCATGTAAGTTTGTGTAAGTGCGTGTAAGTTTGTGTAAGTACGTGTAACTGCGTGGAAGTATGTGTAAGTGCGTGTAAGTGCGTGCATGTGCGTGTAAGTGCGTGTAAGTGTGTGTAAGTACAAGTAAGTGTGTGTAAGTACGTGTAATTGGGAGTAAGTGCGTGTAAGTGCATGAAAGTATGTGTAAGTACGTGGAAGTGCGTATAAGTATGTGTACATTTGTGCAAGTGCGTGTAAGTGCATGTAAGTACGTCTAAGTGTGTGTAAGTTTGTGTAAGTGAGTATAAGTGCAGTTTAAGTTGGTATAAGTGCGTGTAAGCGTGTGTAAGTGTACGTAAGTATGTGTAAGTGCGTGTAAATGTGTATAAGTGTGTATAAGTGTGTGTAGGTACGTGTAACTTCGTGTAAGTGCGTGTAAGTACGTGTAAGTATGTGTAAGTATGTATAAGTGCGTGCAAGTGCGTGAAAGTGCATGCACGTGCGTGAAAGTGTGTGTAAGTGTGTGTAAGTGTGTGTAAGTGCATGTAAGTACGTGTAAGTGCTTGTAAGCACGTGCAAGTACGTGTAAGTGTGTGTAAGTGCGTGTAAGTTCGTGTAAGTATGTGTGAGTGCGTGTAAGTGCATGTAAATGCATGTAAGTGCATGTAAGTACGTGTAAGTGCGTGTAAGTACGTGTAAGTGCGTGTAAGT
>SZWC01003214.1:188375-204504 GCA_023375785.1 Penium margaritaceum
CGTGTAAGTGCGTGTAAGTGTGTGTAAGTGCGTGTAGGTGCGTGTAACTTTGTGTAAGTGCGTGTAAGTATGTGTAAGTACGTATAAGTACGTGTAAGTGCGTGTAAGTGTGTGCAAGTGCGTGCAAGTGTGTACAATTGCGTGTAAGTACGTGTAAGTGCGTGTGAGTGTGTGTAAGTGCGTAAAAGTGTGTGTAAGTACTCGTAAGCGCGTGTAAGTGCGTGTAAGTGTGTGTAAGTACATGTAAGTTTGTGTAAGTATGTGTGAGTGCGTGTAAGTTCGTGTATGTACATGTAAGTGCATGTAAGTGCGTGTAAGTGCGTGTAAGTACGTCTACGTGTGTGTAAATGAGTGTATGTGCGTGTAAGTGCATTTAAGTGCATGTAGGTACGTGTAAGTTTGTGTAGGTGGGTGTAAGTACGTGTAAGTGTGTGTAAGTATGTGTAAGTGCGTGTAAGTGCGTGTAAGTGCGTGTAAGTGCGTGTAAGTGCATGTCAGTGTTTGATGAAAGTTTGTTTAAGAGCGTGTAAGTGCTTATAAGTGCGTGTACGTGAGTGTACGTATGTGTAAATGCCTTTGAGTTTGTGCAAGTGCGTGTAACTGCGTGCAAGTGTGTGTAAGTACGTGCAAGTGCATGTAAGTGTGTGTAAGTGCGTATAAGTACATGTAAGTGCGTGTAAGTGTGTGTAAGTGTGTGTAAGTGTGTGTAAGTGCGTGTAAGTACGTGTAAGTTCGTGTAAGTGCGTGTAAGTGCGTGAAAGTGCGTGGAAGTGCGTGTAAGTGTGTGTAAGTGTATGTAAGTGCGTGAAAGTGCTTGTCAGTACGTGTAAGTGCGTGTAAGTGTGTGTAAGTTCGTATAAGTATGTATTAGTGCGTGTAAGTACGTGTAAGTATGTGTAAGTGCGTATAATTGCGTGTCAGTGCGTGTAAGTGCATGTAAGTGCATGTATGTACATATAAGTGCATGTAAGTGCCTGTAAGTACGTGTAAGTATGTGTAAGTGTGTGTCAGTGCGTGTAAGTGTGTGTAAGTATGTGTAAGTGCGTATAAGTGTGTGTAAGTGCGTGTGAGTTCGTGTAAGTACGTGTAAGTGTGTGTAAGTGCGTGTAAGTATGTTTAAGTGTGTGTAAGTGCATGTAAGTACGTGTAAGTACGTGTAAGTGCGTGTAAGTGTGTGTAAGTTTATGTATGTGTGTTTAAGTTCGTGTAAGTGCGTGTAAGTGCATGTAAGTGCGGGTAAGTGTGTGTAAGTGCATGTAAATGCGTGTAAGTACGTGTAAGTGCGTATAAGTACGTGTAAGTGTGTGTAAGTATGTATAAGTGCCTATAAGTACATGTAAGTGCGTGTAAGTGAATGTAAGTGTGTGTAAGTGCGTGTAAGTGCGTGTAAGTTCGTGTAACTTTGTGTAAGTACATGTAAGTGCGTGTAAGTGCGTTTAAGCGTGTGTAAGTGCATGTAAGTGCGTGTAAGTACGTATAAGTGCATGTAATTACGTGTAAGCGCGTATAAGTGCATGTAAGTATGGTTTATGTGGGTGTAACTTCGTGCAAGTTTGTGTAAATGCGTGTAAGTGTGTGTTAATGCGTGTAAGTGCGTGTAAGTGCGTGTAGGTGCGTGTAAGTGTGTATAAGTGCATGTAAGTACGTGAAAGTACGTGGAAGTGCGTGTAGGTGCGTGCAAGTGCGTATAAGTGTGTGTAAGTGCGTGAAAGTGCATGTAAGTGCGTCTAAGTACGTGTACGTGCGTGGAAGTGTATGTAAGTGTATGCAAGTGCGTGTAAATGCGTGTAAGTGCGTATAAGTGTGTGTAAGTGCGTGAAAGTGCATGTAAGTGCGTCTAAGTACGTGTACGTGCGTGGAAGTGTATGTAAGTGTATGCAAGTGCGTGTAAATGCGTGTAAGTGCGTATAAGTGCATATAAGTACGGTTTAAGTGCGTATCAGTTTGTAAAAGTTCGTTTAAGTGCATGTAAGTGCGTGTAAGAGCGTGTAAGTATGTGTAAGTGCGTGTAAGTGCGTGTAGGTGCGTGTAAGTGTGTATAGGCGCTTGTTAGTGCGTGTAAGTGCGTGTAAGTGCCTGTAAGTATGTGCAAGTTTGTGTAAGTACGTGTAAGTGCGTGTAAGTGCGTGTAAGTGTGTGTAAGTGCGTGTAAGTGCGCATAAGTGCGTGTAAGTGCGTGTAAATATATGTAAGTTTGTGTAAATACGTGTAAGTGTGTGTACGTGCGTGTACGTGCATGGAAGTGCATACAAGTGCGTGTAAGTGCGTGTAAGTGCGTGTAAGTGCGTGTAAGTGCATGTAAGTGCGTGTAAGTACGTGTTAGTGTGTGTAAGTGCTTGTAAGTATGTGTAAGTGCGTGTAAGTACGTGTAAGTGCGTATACGTGCGTGAAAGTGCATGTAAGTGCATGTAAGTTCATATAAGTCCGTGTAAGTTCGTGTAAGTGCGTGTAAGTGCGTGTAAGTACGTGTAAGTGCGTATACGTGCGTGAAAGTGCATGTAAGTGCATGTAAGTGCATATAAGTCCGTGTAAGTTCGTGTAAGTGCGTTTAAGTGCGTGTAAGTACGTGTAAGTACGTGTAAGTGTGTGTAAGTGTGTGTAAGTGCAAGTAAGTGTGTGTAAGTACGTGTAAGTGCGGTTTAAGTGGGTCTAATCTCGTATAAGTTCGTGTAAATGTGTGTAAGTCAGTTTAAGTTCGTGTAAGTGCGTGTAAGTGCGTGTAAGTACGTATAAGTGCGTGCAAGTGTGTGTAAGTGCTTGTAAGCGCGTGTAAGTACGTGTAAGTGCGTGTAAGTGCGTGCAAGTTTGTGTAAGTGTGTGTAAGTGCGTATAAGTATGTGTAAGTGCATGTAAGTATGTGTAAGTACGTGTAAGTGTGTGTGAGTACGTGTAAGTGTATGTAAGTGTGTGTAAGTGCAAATAAGTGTGTGTAAGTGCGTGTAAGTGCGTATAAGTGTGTGTAAGTATGTCTAAGTGCGTGTAAGTGCGTGTAAGTGCGTACAAGTGCGTGTAAGTACGTGTACGTTTTTTAAGTGCGTGTAACTGGGTGTAAGTGCGTCTAAGTGTGTATAAGTGTGGGTAAATGAGTGTAAGTATAGTTTAAGTTCGTGTAAATGCGTGTAAGTGCGTGTAAGTGCGTGTAAGTGCATGAAAGTGCGTATAAGTGCATGGGAGTATGTGTAAGTGCATGTAAGTGCGTGCAAGTGCGTGTAAGTACATGTAGGTGCGTGTAAAAGTGTGTAAGTATGCATAAGTTTGTGTAGGTGCGTATACATACGTGTAAGTGCGTGTAAGTATGTGTAAGTGCGTGTAAGTGCGTATAAGTGCGTGTAAGTAAGTGTAAGTGCATGTAAGTACGTGGAAGTACGTGTAAGTGCTTATAAGTACGTGTAAGTTCGTGTAAGTGCGTATAAGTGCGTATAAGTGCGTATAAGTGCGTATAAGTGCGTATAAGTGCGTATAAGTGCGTATAAGTGCGTATAAGTGCGTATAAGTGCGTATAAGTGCGTATAAGTGCGTATAAGTGCGTATAAGTGCGTATAAGTGCGTATAAGTGCGTATAAGTGCGTATAAGTGCGTATAAGTGCGTATAAGTGCGTATAAGTGCGTATAAGTGCGTATAAGTGCGTATAAGTGCGTATAAGTGCGTATAAGTGCGTATAAGTGCGTATAAGTGCGTATAAGTGCGTATAAGTGCGTATAAGTGCGTATAAGTGCGTATAAGTGCGTATAAGTGCGTATAAGTGCGTATAAGTGCGTATAAGTGCGTATAAGTGCGTATAAGTGCGTATAAGTGCGTATAAGTGCGTATAAGTGCGTATAAGTGCGTATAAGTGCGTATAAGTGCGTATAAGTGCGTATAAGTGCGTATAAGTGCGTATAAGTGCGTATAAGTGCGTATAAGTGCGTATAAGTGCGTATAAGTGCGTATAAGTGCGTATAAGTGCGTATAAGTGCGTATAAGTGCGTATAAGTGCGTATAAGTGCGTATAAGTGCGTATAAGTGCGTATAAGTGCGTATAAGTGCGTATAAGTGCGTATAAGTGCGTATAAGTGCGTATAAGTGCGTATAAGTGCGTATAAGTGCGTATAAGTGCGTATAAGTGCGTATAAGTGCGTATAAGTGCGTATAAGTGCGTATAAGTGCGTATAAGTGCGTATAAGTGCGTATAAGTGCGTATAAGTGCGTATAAGTGCGTATAAGTGCGTATAAGTGCGTATAAGTGCGTATAAGTGCGTATAAGTGCGTATAAGTGCGTATAAGTGCGTATAAGTGCGTATAAGTGCGTATAAGTGCGTATAAGTGCGTATAAGTGCGTATAAGTGCGTGTAAGTACGTATAAGTACGTGTAAGTTCCTGTATGTGCGTGTAAGTTTGTGTAAGTACGTGTAAGTGTGTATAAGTGCGTGTAAGTACGTGTAAGTGCGTGAAAGTGCATGTAAGTACGTGTAAGTGCGTGTAAGTTCGTACAAGTGCGTGTAAGTGCGTGTAAGTGCATGTTAGTGTGTGTATGTACATGTAAGTGCGTGTAAGTGCGTGTAGGTACGTGTAATTTCGTGTAAGTACGTATATGTGTGTGTTCGAGCGTGTAAGTGTGTATAACTGCGTATACGTGCGTGTACGTACAGGTAAGTGTGTGTAAGTGTGTGTACGTGCGTCAATGTGTGTCTAAGTACGTGTAAGTTCATGCAAGTGCGTGTAAGTGCGTGTAAGCTTGTGTAAGTGCGTGTAAGTGCGTGTAAGTGCGTTTAAGTGCGTGTACGTACGTGTAAGTGTGTGTAAGTGCGTGTAAGTGTAGTTTAAGTTTATGTAAGTGCGTGTAAGTTTGTGTAAGTGCGTGTAAGTGCATGTAAGTACGTGTATGTATGTGTAAGTGCGTGTTAGTGGGTGTAAGTGCGTGTAAGTGCAACTAAGTGCATGTAAAGTCGTGTAAGTGCGTGTAAGTGCGTGTCAGTGTGTGTAAGTGCGTGCAGGTGCGTGTAATTTTGTGTAAGTGCATGAACGTGCGTGTTAGTGCGTGCAAGTGCATGTACATACGTGTAAATGTGTGTAAGTATGTGTAAGTATTTGTAAGTGTGTGTAAGTGCGTGTAAGTACGTCTAAGTGCGTGTAAGTTTGTGCAAGTGCGTGTAAGTGCGTGTAAGTTTGTGTAAGGGCGTGTAAGTGCGTGTAAGTGCGTGTTAGTACATGTAAGTGCGTGTAAGTGCGTATAAGTTTGTGTAAGTGCGTGTTAGTGCGTGTACGTTCGTGTGAGTGCGTATAAGTGCGTGTAAGTACGTGTAAGTGTGTGTAAGTGCATGTAAGTTCGTGTAAGTGCGTGTAAGTACGTGTAAGTGCGTATAAGTGCGTGTAAATGCGTGTAAGTGTGTGTAAATATGTGTAAGTGCGTGTAAGTGCCTGTAAGTGTGTGTTAGTGCTCGTAAGTATGTGTAAGTGCGTGTAAGTGCGTGTAAGTACGTGTACGTTTATGTAAGTATGTGTAAGTACGCGTATGTACGTGTAAGTGCGTGTAAGTGCATGTAAGTGCGTGTAAGTACGTGTAAGTGTGTGTTAATGCGTGTAAGTGTGTGTAAGTGCGTGTAAGTGCATGTAGGTACGTGTAAGTGCGTGTAAGTGCACGTAATTTTGTGTAGGTGCATGTAAGTATGTGTAAGTGCGTGTAAGTATGTGTAAGTGTGTGTAAGTGCGTGTAAGTACGTATAAGTGGATATAAGTTCGTATAAGAGCGTGTAAGTGTGTGTAAGTGCGTGTAAGTGCATGTAGGTACGTGTAAGTGCGTGTAAGTACGTATAAGTGGATATAAGTTTGTATAAGAGCGTGTAAGTGTGTGTAAGTGCATGTAAGTGTGTGTAAGTGCTTGTAAATGCGTGTACGTTCGTGTAAGTGTGTGTAAGTGCGTGTAAGTACTTGTAAGTGCGTGTAAGTACGTATGAGTACGTGTAAGTACGTGTAAGTGCATGTAAGTGCGTGTAAGTGCGTGAGTGCGTGTAAGTGCGTGTTTGTACGTATAAGTGCGTGGAAGTGTGTGTAAGTGCATGTAAGTTTGTGAAAGTGCGTGTAAGCATGTGTAAGTGCGAATTCGTGCGTGTAAGTGCGTGTAAGTGCGTGTAAGTGCGTGTAAGTTCGTGTAAGTATGTGTAAGTATGTGTAAGTGTGTGTAAGCATGTGTAAGTGTGTGTAAGTGCGTGTAAGTGCGTGTAAGTACGTGTAAGTGCGTGTAAGTGCATGTAAGTTTGTGTAGGTGCGTGTAAGTGAGTGTATGTGTGTGTAAGTATGTGTAAGTGCGTACAAGTGCATGTCAGTGCGTGTAAGTGCGTGTAAGTGAGCGTATACATGTATAAGTATGTCAAAGTGCGTATAAGTGTGTATAAGTGTGTGTCAGTGCGTGTAAGTGTGTGTAAGTGCGTGTATGTGCGTTTAAGTGCGTGTAAGTGTGTGTAAATGTGTGTAAGTTTGTGTAAGTGTGTGTAAGTGCGTGAAAGTGTGTGTATGTCTGTAAGTGCGTATAAGTGCGTGTTAGTGTGTGTTAGTATGTGTAAGTGCGTGTTAGTTCGTATAAGTGCATGTAAGTTTGTGTAAGTGCGTGTAGGCATATATAAGTGCGAGTCCGTTTGTGTAAGTGCGTGTTAGTGTGTGTAAGTCCGTTTAAGTTTGTGTGAATACATGTAGGTGCGTGTAAGTGCGTGTAAGTGCGTGTAAGTGTATGTAAGTATGTGTAAGTACGTGTAAGTGCATGTAAGTATGTGTAAGTGCGTATACGTGTGTGTCGGTGCATGTCAGTGCGTGTAAGTGCGTGTAAGTGTGTGTAAGTGCGTGTAAGCACGTGTAAGTGCGTGTAAGTGCGTGTAAGTACGTGTAAGTGCGTGTAGGTACGTGTAAGTGTGTGTAAGTACGTGTAAGTTTGTACAAGTGCGTATAAGTGTGTATAAGTGTGTTTAAGTATGTGTAAGTATGTATAAGTGCGTGTAAGTACATGTAAGTGCGTGTAAGTGTGTGTAAGTGCATGTAAGTTTGTGTAAGTGCGTGTAAGTTTGTGTAAGTGTGTGTAAGTGCGTGTAAGTGCGTTCAAGTGCGTGTAAGTGCGTGCAAGTGCGTATATGTGCGTGTAAGTGCGTGTAAGTACAAATAAGTACGTGTAAGTACGTGTAAGTGCGAGTAAGTGCGTGTAAGTGCGTGAAAGTACGTGTAAGTGCATGGAAGTGCGTGTAAGTGCATGTGAGTTCGTGTAAGTACGTGTAAGTTTGTGTAAGTGCGTGTAAGTGCGTGTAAGTATGTCTAAGTGTGTGTAAGTCTGTGTAAGTGAGTATAAGTGCGGTTTAAGTTTGTGTAAGTGCGTGTAAGTGCGTATAAGTGCGTGTAAGTGCTTGTAAGTGCGTTCATGTGCGTGTAAGTGCGTGCAAGTTTGTGTAAGTACGTGTAATTCTATGTAAGTACAAGTAAGTTCGTGTAAGTACGTGTAAGTGGGAGCAAGTGCGTGTAAGTACGTGAAAGTACGTGTAAGTGCGTGGAAGTGCATGTAAGTACGTGTAGGTGCGTGTAAGTATGTGTAGGTTCGTATAAGTGCGTGTAAGTGCGTGTAAGTGCGTCTAAGTGTGTGTAGGTATGTGTAAGTGAATACAAGTGTGGTTTAAGTTTGTGTAAGTGCTATAAGTGCATGTAAGTGCGTGCAAATGCATGTAAGTGCGTGTAAGTGCGTATAGGTACGTGTAACTGTGTGTAAGTGTGTGTAAGTGTATGTATGTATGTACAAGTACGTGTAAGTGTGTGTAAGTACGTGTAAGTGCGTGTAAGTGCGTGTAAGTGTGTGTATGTGCGTATAAGTGCGTATAAGTGTGTGTAAGTGCGTGTAAGTTCGTGTAAGTGTGTGTAAGTGTGTGTAAGTGCGTGTAAGTATGTATAAGTGCGTGTAAGTGCGTATAAGTGCGTATAAGTGTGTGTAAGTGCGTGTAAGTTCGTGTAAGTGTGTGTAAGTGTGTGTAAGTGCGTGTAAGTATGTATAAGTGCATGTAAGTGCGTGTAAGTATGTGTAAGTGCGTGTAAGTGTGTGTAAGTGCGTGTAAGTTTGTGTAAGTGTGTGTAAGTTTGTGTAAGTGTGTCTAAGTACGTCTAAGTGCGTAGAAGTGCGTGTAAGTACATGTAAATGCGTGTAAGTGCGTGTAAGTGTGTGTAAGTGTGTATAAGTGTGTGTAAGTATGTGTAAGTGCGTGTAAGTGCATGTAAGTACGTGTAAGTTTATGTAAGTGCGTGTAAGTGCGTGTAAGTATGTCTAAGTGCGTCTAAGTGCATGTAAGTTTATGTAAATGAGTTTAAGTGCTGTTGAAGTTCGTGTAACGCATGGAAGTGCACATAAGTGCGTGTAAGTACAGGTAAGTACATGTAAGTGCGTGTAAGTGCGTGTAAGTGCGTGTTAGTATGGTGTAAGTGGCTGCAATTTTGTATGACTTCGTGTAAATGCATGTAAGTATGTGTAAGTAAGTGTAAGTGCGTGTAAGTGCGTATAAGTGTGTGTAAGTGCATGTAAGTGCGTGTAAGTGGGTGTAAGTGCATGTAAGTACGTGTAAGTGTGTGTAAGTGCGTGTAAGTACGTATAAGTGCGTGTTATTACGTGTAAGTGTGTATAAGTGCGTGTACGTGCGTGTAAGTGTGTGTAAGTACGTGTTAGTGCGTGTAGGTGCGTGTAAGTGTGTGTAAGTGTGTGTAAGTACGTGTAAGTACCTGTAAGTGCGTGTAAGTGCGTGGAAGAATGTATAAGTGTGTGTAAATGTGTGAAAGTACGTGTAAATACGTCTAAGTCCGTGTACGTGCGTGGAAGTGCATGTAAGTGCGTGTAAGTACTTGTAAGTGTGTATAAGTGCGTGTAAGTGTGTATAAGTATGGTTTAAGTACGTGTAAGTTTGTGTAAGTTCGTCTAAGTGCGTGTAAGTACGTGTAAGTACGTGTAGGTGCGTGTAAAAGCGTATAGGTCCGTGTATGTGCGTGTAAGTACGTGTAAGTGCGTGTAAGTGTGTGCAAGTGCGTATAAGTGCATGTAAGTGCGTGTAAGTACGTGTAAGTACGTGTAAGTGCGTGTAAGTACGTGTAAGTGCGTGTAAGTGTGTGCAAGTGCGTATAAGTGCATGTAAGTGCGTGTAAGTACGTGTAAGTACGTGTAAGTGCGTGTAAGTACGTGTAAGTGCGTGTAAGTGCGTGTAAGTATGTGTAAGTGCGTGTAAGTGTGTGTAAGTGCGTGTAAGTTTGTGTAAGTACGTGTAAGTGTGTGTACGTGTGTGTAAGTATGTATAAGTGCGTGTAAGTGCGTGTAAGTACGTGTAAGTGTGTGTAAGTGCGTATAAGTTTGTGTAAGTTTGTGTAAGTGTGTGTAAGTTTGTGTAAGTATGTGTATGTGCGTGTAAGTGCGTGTAAGTGCGTGTAAGTGCGTGTAAATGCGTGTAAGTGCATGTAAGTGCGTGTAAGTACGTGTAAGTGCGTGTAAGTACGTGTAAGTGCGTATAACTGTGTGTAAGTGCGTGTAAGTGCGTGTAAATGCGTGTAAGTGCATGTAAGTGCGTGTAAGTACGTGTAAGTGCGTGTAAGTACGTGTAAGTGCGTATAACTGTGTGTAAGTGCGTATAAGTGTGTGTAAGTACGTGTAAGTGTGTGTGAGTACATGTAAGTTCGTGTAGGTTTGTGTAAGTGCGTGTAAGTACGTGTAAGTGCTGTTGAAGTTCGTGTAACGCGTGTAAGTGCATGTAAGTGCGTGTAAGTACATGTAAGTGCATGTAAGTGCGTGTAAGTGCGTGTAAGTGCGTGTAAGTATGGTTTAAGTGGATATGATTTTGTATAAGTTTGTGTAAATGCGTGTATGTGTGTGTAAGTACGTGTAAGTACATGTAAGTGTGTGTAAGTGTGTGTAAGTGTGTATAAGTGCATGTATGTGCATATAAGTGCATGTAAGTGCGTGTAAGTGCGTGTAAGTGCGTGTATGTATGTATAAGTGCGTGTTAGTACGTGTAAGTGTGTATAAGTGCGTATAAGTGTGTGTAAGTGTGTGTAAGTGCATGTAAGTGCGTGTAAGTGCGTGTAGGTACGTGTAAGTGCGTGTAAGTGCTTTTAAGTGCTTGTAAGTGCGTGCAAGTACGTATAAGTGTGTGTAAGTGCGTGAAAGTGCGTGTAAGTGCGTCTAAGTGTGTGTACGTGCGTGGAAGTACATGTAAGTGTGTTTAAGTACTTGTAAATGCGTGTATGTGTGTAAGTGTGTATAAGTACGGTTCAAGTGCGTGTAAGTTTGTGTAAGTTCGTGTAAGTGCGTGTAAGTGCGTGTAAGTGCGTGTAAGTATGTGTAAGTGCGTGTAAGTGCGTGTAGGTGCGTGTAAGTGCGTATAGGTGCATGTAAGTGCGTGTAAGTGCGTGTAAGTGCGTGTAAGTATGTGTAAGTGCGTGTAAGTGCGTGTAGGTGCGTGTAAGTGCGTATAGGTGCATGTAAGTGCGTGTAAGTGCGCGTAAGTACGTGTAAGTGTGTGCAAGTGCGTATAAGTGCATGTGAGTGTGTGTAAGTACGTGTAAGTACGTGCAAGTGCGTGTGAGTGTGTGTAAGTGCATGTAAGTGCGTATAAGTGTGTGTAAGTGCGTGTAAGTCCGTATAAGTGCGTGTAAGTGCATGTAGGTGCGTGTAAGTACGTTGAAGTGTGTGTAAGTACGTGCAAGTGCATATAAGTGCGTGTAAGAGCGCGTAAGTACGTGTAAGTGTGTGTAAGTACGTGTAAGTGTGTGTAAGTACTTGTAAGTATGTGTAAGTACGTGTAAGTACGTGTACGTGCATGTAAGTGCATGTAAGTACGTGTAAGTGTGTGTAAGTACGTGTAAGTACGTGTACGTGCATGTAAGTGCATGTAAGTACATGTAAGTTCATATATGTGCGTGTAAGTTTGTGTAAGTGCGTTTAAGTGCGTGTAAGTGTGTGTAAGTGCATGTAAGTGTATGTAAGTGCGTGTAAGTACAAGTCAGTGCATGTACGTACGTGTAAGTGCGTGTAAGCTCGTGTGAATGCGTGTAAGTACATGTAAGTGTGTGTAAGTATGTGTAAGTACGTGTAAGTGCATGTAAGTGTCAGTAAGTGCGTGTAAGTACGTGTAAGTGCTCGTAAGCACGTGTAAGTGCATGTAAGTGCGTGTAAGTGCGTGTAAGTTTGTGTAAGTGTGTGTAAGCGTGTATAAGTGCATGTAAGTGTATGTAAGTGTGTGTAAATGAGTATAAGTGCAGTTTAAGCTCGTTTAAGTGCGTGTAAGTGTGTGTAAGTACGTGTAAGTACGTGTAAGTATGTGTAAGTGTATACAAGTGCGTGTAAGTGTGGTTTAAGTGGGTGTAATTTTGTGTAAGCTCGTGTAAATGCATATAAGTGCATGTAAGTACGTGTAAGTGCGTGTAAGTGCGTGTAAGTGCGTGTAAGTGCATGTAAGTGCATGCAAGTATGTGTAAGTGCATGTAGGTGCGTGTAAGCGCATGTAAGTACGCATAAGTTAGTGTAGGTGCGTGTAAGTACGTATAAGTGTGTATAAGCATGTGTAAGTGCGTGTAAGTGCATGTAACTAAGTGTAAGTGCGTGTAAGTAAGTGGAGGTGCGTGTAAGTGCTTATAAGTACGTGTAAGTTCGTGTAAGTGAATGTCAGTTGGTGTAAGTGCGTATAAGTATGTGTAATTGCGTGTAAGTTTGTGTAAGTACGTGTAAGTTTGAGTAAGTGCGTGTAAGCATGTGTAAGTGCGAGTTCGTGTGTCTAAGTGTGTATAAGTGCGTGTAAATGCGTATATGTATGTATAAGTGCATGTAAGTGCGTGTAAGTACGTACAAGTACGTGTAAGTTCATATAAGTGCGTGAAAGTGCGTTTAAGTGTGTCTAAGTGCGTGTAAGTGCGTGTAAGTGTGTGTAAGTATGTGTAAGTGCGTGTAAGTGCGTGTAAGTACGTGTAAGTGCGTGTAGGTACGTGTAAGTGCGTATAGGTGTGTGTAAGTATGTGTAAGTGCGTGTAAGTGCATGTAAGTGTGTACAAGTGCATATGAGTGCGTGTAAGTGCGTGTAAGTCATGTAAGTATGTGTAAGTGCGTGTAAGTGCGTGTAAGTGCGTGTAAGTACGTGTAAGTGCGTGTAAGTATGTGTAAGTTTATTTGAGTTTGTGTAAGTGCATGTAAGAGCGTGTAAGTGCGTGTAAGTGCGTGTAAGTGTGTGTAAGTATGTGTAAGTGCGTGTAAGTGCATGTAAGTGTGTACAAGTGCATATGAGTGCGTGTAAGTGCGTGTAAGTCATGTAAGTATGTGTAAGTGCGTGTAAGTGCGTGTAAGTGCGTGTAAGTACGTGTAAGTGCGTGTAAGTATGTGTAAGTTTATTTGAGTTTGTGTAAGTGCATGTAAGAGCGTGTAAGTGCGTGTAAGTGCGTGTAAGTGTGTGTAAGTGCGTGTAAGTGCGTGTAGGTACGTGTAAGTACGTTTAAGTGCGTGTAAGTGCGTGTAAGTATGCGTAAATGCATGTAAGTGTGTGTAAGTACGTGTAAGTGCGTGGAAGTGCGAGTAAGTGTGAGTAAGTGCTTGTAAGTATGTGTAAGTGCGTGTAAGTATGTGTAAGTGTGTGTAAGTGCGTGTAAGTGCATGTAAGTGCATGTAAGTTCATATAAGTGCGTGTAAGTTTGTGTAAGTGTGTTTAAGTGCGTGTGAGTGCGTGTAAGTGTGTGTAAGTGTGTGTAAGTGCATGCAAGTGCAAGTAATTGTATGTAAGTACGTGTAAGTGTGTGTAAGTGCTTGTAAGTACGTGTAAGTGCGTGTAAGTGCGGTCTAAGTTGGTCTAATTTCGTGTAGGTCATGTAAATGCGTGTATGTGTGTGTAAGTACGTGTAAGTACGTGCAAGTGCGTGTAAGTGTGTGTAAGTGTGTGTAAGTGCGTGTAAGTGCTCATAAGCACGTGTAAGTGCGTGTAAGTACGTGTAAGTGTGTGTAAGTTTGGGTAAGTGCGTGTAAGTGCGCGTAAGTGTGTGTAAGTGCGTGTAAGTGCATGTAAGTACTTGTAAGTACGTGTAAGTGTGTATAAGTGTGTGTAAGTGTGTGTAAGTACGTGTAAGTGTAAATATGTGTGTGTTAGTACGTGTAAGTACGTGTAAGTGCGTGTAAGTGCGTGTAAGTGCGTCTAAGTGCATGTAAGTGCGTGTAAGTGCATGTAAGTGTGTATAAATGAGTGTGAGTGTAGTTTAAGTTCGTATAAGTGGGTGTAAGTGTGTGTAAGTACGTGTAAGTGTGTGTAAGTGCGTATAAGTACGTGTAAGTACGGTTTAAGTGATTGTAGTTTTGTGTAAGTTTGCATAAATGCGTATAAGTGCATGTAAGTGTGTGTAAGTACGTGTAAGTGTGTGTAAGTGCGTATAAGTACGTGTAAGTACGGTTTAAGTGATTGTAGTTTTGTGTAAGTTTGCATAAATGCGTATAAGTGCATATAAGTGCATGTAAGTATGTGTAAGTACGTGTAAGTGTGTGTAAGTGCATGTAAGTGCGTGTAAGTGCGTGTAAGTGCATGTAGGTGCGTGTAAAAGCGTGTAAGTGTGCGTACGTTTGTGTAGGTGCATGTAAGAATGTGTAAGTGCGTGTAAGTATGTGTAAGTGCGTGTAAGTACGTGTAAGTTCGTATAATTAAGTGTAAGTGTGTGTAAGTGCGTGGAAGTGCGTATAAGTGCTTATAAGTACGTGTAAGTTTGTGTAAGTGAATGTCAGTTCGTATAAGTGCGTATAATTACGTATAAGAGCGTGTAAGTATGTGTGTAAGTGCGTTTAAGTGCTTGTAAGTGCGTGTAAGTTCGTGTAAGTATGTATAAGTGCGTGTAAGTGCGTGTAAGTATGTGTAAGTGCGTGTAAGTGCTTGTAATTGCGTGTAAGTTTTGTCAGGAAAATGAGGGCACTGGAATAGGGAGAGGAGCAGGTGGTGAGGAAGTAGCCAGGAAGGAGCGGAAGGCTGACGGAGGATGACGTCATAGTAGCACCAGAAGTATACCGACAGGGGAGAACAGCGCGAGGAACAAGAGCAACGAAGCGCTGATCATGAGCAATCAAGAGAGACACTGATAGTAAGGAAGCGAGGCTGATAGCTGAAGCGCGTTGATGCCGGGTACTACGGTTCGGGTTCCTTGGAGGATGGATCCTTCAAGGAGTGTGAAATACAGGTGATGATGAGGCAACAGCTTAGAACTGATGGATAACTGAGCGGAGTCAATGATTAGTGTGATGAAGGCAACGGAGTGAGAAACGGCAATTGAGCGGAGGCAATCGATGAAGGATATTAAAGAGGCAATGACTAAGGAATGAATAACTGAGGCAATTGGGTACATTGATCCTATTGCTGTAAGTGCTAGTCTAGGGAGCTAGGTTACAAGTGTCTACACCCATCAGGGTGGATGGTGCGAGACGTGAAGCCGGAGTCGCCATTGTGCTGTTGCTGCGGCTGCTGTGTCTGTGCGGTGCGAGGAAGCGATGCGGCTCCACTTCGTCTTATGGTTTTGGGAGTTCTCCCATGTTAGGCGGGGAACGTGCTTCTTCTCTCGATCCTTGGATGTTGCCACGGAGAACAGACCGGGGAGCAGGATTCCTGTCGGCAGATCTTGCTGGCCGATACGTGGTGTCGGGCTTCCGTTGGCGTTGGACGTGGTGTGTTTGGACGGCCGGATGATCAGACCAGATGAATCTGATTGGTTATGCCTTCCGAGCCGTTTGGGCAGCAGGACTTGGGAGGTGAACCGGGTTCCGTCTGACTTTTCCTTTTCCCGTTGGGTGAACTCTCCAGAGANGCAGAGCCGTGTGGTTCTTGATGTAGATTCCGACAGCCCCCTTCAAGAGCACACGGCTTGCAAGAAAGAGACCAAGGATTGTCTTCAGTTGCTTTTCAGCAGCCCAGTGATGATGTGGAGTTTGAGTGATAGCAGGTTGCGCAGTTTGGAGAATCTGAAAGGGAGGAGCTGTTGAACTGGTGGAGCCCTGTGTCCATGCTGTTAAAGATTGTTCGCGCAGGTGCGAAGGAGGGATTGAGTCAGAGGCAGGCTCGGTGGAAGGGTGATAGCATAGTGATAGAAGTTGGGTGGTGGTGATGGGATCCCGGACGGGCGACGGTTGCGGAGGTGTGATGCTTCGCAGAGATGGGGGAAGGAGAAAGGACTCAAGGGATGTTGTCAGAGAAGTTTGTTCTGGTAGCAGGTATGTCATCAATGCGGAGAGTTGGATTGCAGAGAAGTTGAGGGATGATAGCCAGATGGACTCGGGTTGAGAAACGGGAGAGGTTGTACTTGGAGGTTCCGTAGGTGATGGACAAATTGATGATGACTCCGGTGGGATTTCAGAGATTTGAGCTGCTAGTTTCTCAGGAGCGTTTTGAGGCAGGTGAGAAATCGTCTGGTATCTGCAGGGCAGGTTTACTGAGAGAGGAGGAGCAATGCAGGTGTCAACCTGTGATGATGGGGAAGGGCATGTTGTTTGAGAAAAACCAGGTGGAACTGCAGGAGCAGGTGCTGGTGATGCCATATCAGTTGGGGAAGTACAGGCTCTTGGTAGAGCGGGTGTTGGTGTGGACTGGAGGTTGTCACCTGGTAGTGAAGCGGGAGTATTGGAGGATGCAGTTTTCTCATAGGAGTCTTTGGGATTGAGGATGGTGGAGGGAGTTGCAGCAGTCATGGTTGAGGTGTTTTTGAGCAGCTGTGCTCGTTTTTGTGGCGAGATGTAGCGATCTGTTGTCTTGGTGACAGAAGGTGATTGTGATGCTGATTTATTCGCGAGGGGAGGCCTGACTTGTGATGGTGGAGGCGTGATGGTAGAGTGAACGTTGGGCTGCTACGTGGTGATTCCTTTAATGGAGGTGCCGTAGTTGCGAAGCATGAACTCGTTTAGCTCTTTGCGAGAGAAGATTGGAGTGTCGGAAAAGAGAAGAAGACCCATAGTGGCGGTACCAGTTGGCACCACTCCGCAACCAGTTTGCACCAATCCGCAACCAGTTCGCACCACTCTACAACCAATTGGCGCCACTCCGCAGCCAGTTCGCACCACTCCGCAACCAGTTCGCACCACTCCGCAACCAGTTCACACCACTCCGCAACCGGTTCGCACCACTCCTCAACCAGTTCGTACCACTTTGC
>SZWC01003215.1:10330-30867 GCA_023375785.1 Penium margaritaceum
GGAGGTGGAGGTGGAGGCGGGGGGGAGAGGGGGAGGGGAGGGACGGGATCGAGGAGGGAGACGAGGGAGGGGGAGCCAAGGGAAGGAGGGAACGAGGGGCAGGAGACGAGGAAAGAACGAGGAGGGGGAGGAAGAGGGGGGGGGAGGAAGGGGGAAGAAAAAGTGGCGACCAGGGGGGAGGGGGGGCGAGCGAGCGCCATGGGAGGGCGACCTCCCCGGAGAACGAGTGAGCGAGCGGGGGAAAAAGGGGGGGGGGACCGTGCGCCACGGGTGAGAGAGCGCCAAGAGCCACGGACGCCACGGAGGGTGCGGGTGGAGGGCAAAAGCCGACGCGGTCGGGGGAGGAGGCCACGGCGCGGGGGAGAACGGGAGAGGAAGCCGGGGGAAGCCGTCGGGGACGAGCAGACCGTTGCATAAACCCCACGGCAGATGCGGAAGCGGACGAGCGACGGGGGATGAGAGGAGAGCGACCCACTGGAGGGGGAATCGTCACGGGCTTGATGCCATGTTGAAATAGGATGTTGCTAGGGTAGAGGAGAGAGGCGGAAGTTGTGAAATTTAGAGAAGACAAGTGATTGACAATGGCAAGAGGCGGAGTATACATGGGCGAGGTGGCTCACGTAAGTGGACAGCCACCTCGCCCATCCGCTTGCGGTCGGATTTGACCCTGGCCGCTCTTTCTCCTAAAAACACATTCAACAGCTCCCATCTCAAAGACGGGTCTCGCTGTACTAAACTACAATGTTTAACACAATTTAAAGGGAACGTCACGTGAAAAATACCCTAATGACCATTAGCACAACAAAATTACGAACACGAATGACCCCAATTTTGTTGCATTAAAATGCAACATGGAAAAGCCATGGGTAAACGAACTTTTTGGGCACCCTGAATATTATTTAATACAATGAAATCATAAAGCTCTAGGGTATATGTTTATTAAAGCATGTATGTATATGGATATACATATAAGCGCAAACATAGGCACAGATGTTGACACGTATAAATTCACAGATAGATATCCAGATATGGATACGAATGGGATTGAGAGATTAGATTACCATAGAAACATAAGTAGAAATATTTAAGTACATGCACAAATACACATAGTAATTCATATACGTATACAAGTGTAGATGGGTAAACCATATTAGATAAACACGACAAAGAATAGTGTTACTTAGTAAATATTCTTATTCATACATTTAATGTTTACAAATGTATTTTGTAAACTACTTGTCATACTTTTTCAAGAACATAGTAAGGAATGTTGGCTTTAGTCATGACCCAATTCCCTTTGTGTGTGGTGGGTTGATTTGTGGTTCCGAGACTAGACTAATGACTTCGCTTCAAGACGTTTTCCAAGATGCGTACACTTTGTTAAGAAGGCAAATCCCCTTTGGAAAACCCTTCTCTCTGTATCATGAGGTAAACGTCGTTTGCTTAACGCTGTAGAACTCTTTACTTCGTAACCCTGTGCACGCTTTGCGTGCAACATTCTCTTGTTATCCGTGCAAACCGTTTTCAAACCCTACCCCAAGTTACACTCAAAGTTTTAGGGTTTATTTTTGCACGAGCTCCTGCTGGGCCCTACGGTAACGGGGCCCAACAAGTTCCCTTTCACCGCATGGGGTGTTTTGGACCCCCCACTCAAAACTCTCGCAAACCTTTGAGAGAGAAGTCACAAACCCCCTTAAAGAGGGGTCTGTGATTTTTCTTTCATGTCTTCCGACGTTAGCAAATTGTCGCTGGATAGCATGCCGCATCGACATAGCGTGTACATTTAGATATGGCGCTTTTTTTCATGCTTGCTGGATATAGCATTAATACAGAAGCAAAAAGTTCTGGAATTGGATATGGCGAAACAAGGAAATGGCAATAGAAATCGAGAATTCTGTGGGTATGTGGTGTAGCGAGAGGGCCGGTTCGGCCCTCCCTCCTCGCTGAAGCGAGGGGTGGTTGCGCACAACCCCTCATGTCCGCGAGGGCTGGCCGATGGCCAGCACTTCCCTGGCCGCCGGTCAACTCGCTGCCGGCCAAGTGACCAGTCGACCACCTGCCGGCCAGCCGCCAGTCGCCGATCGCGGCCTCAGCCCGATGGGCGACTGAGCCGCCGCGAGGGCCTCGAGGGCGAGGCCTCATGGTCTCGTGCCCTCACCCTCGCTCGCCCTCCTTGTAAGCGAGCGAGCGAGGAAGAGGAAGGGGGATGAGGGACGAGAGATGAGAGATCCCTGGTGCAAAATCGCCAGCGTGCCTCGCACGCGAGGATTTCGCGCTAGAATGTAAAAAATATACATCAAGTTTGTTTGCGACAAAATTCGACATAAAATAACGGAATAAATCATGTGAATGCACGAGTTCGAGCTAAAAAACCCCGATTTGGGTCCCAACACTAGGGGTAAGGTAAAAATCAGAAATGGACCTCCGGAGACTCAAAATATTCGAGTCTCCCTACTCTGTGTTGTTGATGACGATTGCCCCTAAGTCCTGCGAAGGGGATAAATCCCTAATGCGGACTGAGAAGAGCTGGAAACTGTTCTAGTGCGTAGGTTGGGGCAGCTGTGTTTTCGATGCAACGTGCGGGCTTCCATGCTCATTGCTTAGTATGTTGCCCCCTCTGTCTGCCGCTCTAGAGTCTAAGTCTGAGTGCTCTAGGTTTGTTACTAAGAGACGCACGCGCCAGTGTTAGCACCAGAAAGCAGCTGAGAACTGGAAATGACTGATTAGGAACTGAGAATAAGACATAATGGGAGACCCCTCCAAGAAGTAGCCTCCCCCAGCTCTGTAGAAATTGTTTCTCAGTTCACCAGCCAATGAGAAAATATCTCTATTGTCAGGTAGGCAGGATTTCTCGGTGAGCACTGCCAGACGACCGACAGCCCAAAATCCGGACGTCGCCCGTTTTGCTTGAAAACTGGACCATACCATAATACGCATGCTATAAAAGCAACCGTGCGGTCAGAATCAGCTAGAAAAATAGCATTCAATACTTATATATGCCTAAACCCTGGCAGCGCCTACTCTAGTCCCCAATACCAACAGTGCCTGAAACTCATGAAACTTGGACCCTATGCATGATACAGCGTTGCGAATGCAACAGTGCAGTCAAACATAGAACTGGACGCGTGTAGAAAGTTAAAATAGCGACATACTGACGGCGACACAACTGCCGAGGAGGTCCGCCGATGGAGTTGAGTACGTAGACGAGAGGAGGAGGCTTCAACAAACTGCGAGTGGGCCTCATCGTCCGTCGGCTCCACCAGACGACACTCCAACAGCGTCGCGTCTCACTGTCAGTCATCTGCACGATGATGTACAAAAGCCGGGAGGAAAAAAAGAGTACAATGGGAGATGCATGAAAAACCAACAAGAACGCCATGCTACGAACTTTGACGACGACTTCAGAGTAGGAGCTGGAGTGGTTACAGTGGTTCTCAAAGTAAAACGACCCCCATGACCAAGGGTTTGACGTAAAGGATGGCTACGACGTATATAAAATGCCCCTGGCAGCTGCAATCAGCAGTAGAAACGCCTTGAGGGATGTACAGCATCTACACTTCACCATTTGAAGCGCCGTAAAGTGCGTTAGAAAGTTGGAGAAAAGCTCTACTTTTTGGGGCTTCTTCTCCATAGCCTCCCCTCCATCCCACTGGGCTAGGGGAAATTTCGTGGGACGAGATGGGGATTAACCATCCCCAAAACTACCTACTTTTCCCCTCTTCTCAAGGCTCCCTCCCTTCCTGTAGCTTGGCAGTGCCACGCCGACCGGTCAAAGGAGCCACGTGGCTCGAGCGGGGTCACCTGAGACTGTGGGCGGTTAGACGGGATGGCTTGAGGGTCGGAGACCCTCAAGCACCGCGGTTTCGGCCCAGTCGGCCAAGGATTCCGTCGAATCCGCTACATTGGTATCAGAACTCGTGGGCTCGAATCCCACATCAGGATGACCGGAGATGTCGAGGCGGCTCTCACTCTTAGCTGGGGGGAGTGTAGCGTGGCAGTGCCACGCTAACGGGTCAAAGGAGCCATGTGGCTCGAGCGGGGTAACCTGGGACTGTGGGTGGTTAGACGGGATGGCTTGAGGGTCGGAGACCCTCAAGCACCGTGGTTTTGGCCCAGTCGGCCAAGGATTCTGTCGAATCCACTACACCTCCTCTTCAACGAAAAATTGGGGCAGTGCCTTTTCTCAACACCAGAGATTCTCACGGCCTGAGAGAAAAAGGAAAAGGAGAAAGGAGCCACTTTGAAAATTTTTGGAAGCCACCATATTGCCGTGGATCACAAGGAAGGTGCCTCCAAGGGGGGGCAAGGTGCGCCAAGAAGACGTAAGAAGAGGCCAAGGAAGACCAGAAGACAAGAAGACAAGAAGACATAACATTAGTGAGGAGTGTGTGTGAGGGGGTGTAAACTTTTAGTTAGATTTGACCCCTCACCTCTCCCTCACCTTATTGAGTGGCGCTCAAACTATTAGAGCTTCTTGATCTTGTACTTGCTTGTTTCTTTATGTTTTCTTAGCTTTCCTAGTGCCATGATTCACGGCTTAGGGTTTTGCCTAGAAACCACGCTATTATGCCGACCGTGGCGGCGTAGAAAAAAAAATATTTTTCTACCATGTTATTGTGCCAATTGTGGCGGCCTAGGAAAGTAAAAAAAAATTATAATCACCTCACCAATCGTGAGAGCAAGGATACTTTGGGAGGCGACACCTCCTTGAAGTTGTGGGGTGATCCTCGCAACGGCCTTCACGTGCTAGTTGCACGGGCGACGAGATGGCAAGTATTGGGCTGTCCAAGACCAACAAGGGCAAGGTGGTGACGGCCTCACCACACGCCCTTGGTTGACTCTAGATTTTGGGAGCCGCCGCCAGGAGCACGGTTGCCAAACCAAAGGCAACCGTAGGGCCAAAGGCAACCGAAGCCAACATCAGCGACACCAAGAAGTGTGCGGAAGCCTGAAAAGTGCTCGACGAGCACGTCGACGTGCACGTGGACAACCCCCACGCGATGGAAGACGTGCTCGAGGAAGACCACCCGGGTGTGGACCCCGACGAAGAGCACGACGCCGACAATGGAGAAGGCAACGAGGATCGAGATCATCGTCATCGCCATGCGTCGAACTCGAGCCGATCGCTTGAGAAGGGCAAGATGCTCGCCGGATCGCCACAAGCTGCTGACAGTAGTGAGGCTGCTGAGAGCAGCAAAGGCGTCAAAAGCAACCATCCAAGGAGTTCCCGCAAGAATGAGCCGAACGACGTCACCGTAAAGGCAATTCACGATGACCGCCGCAGGCTTGCTAAGTTTGCTGCTGAGGCGGCGGGCCGACTCAAGATCACCACCGACGGTGGAGGTACGACACCACTCAAAGGAGTGGGGGCGGACCCCCCTTCTGACGATGTGGCCGCAATGCGGCAGGGCAGCGCCCACTCGAGCGTCGTTGTTGACAATAGCCTCCTCCAGAAGGTTGCACTTCCTGGAGGTGTGCACATGAACCGTACCCTCCTGTAGTGGATAAAGGTGCAAGGACAACATGAGGCCCTGGAGGCTATCGTTGATGCTATGATGACATCAGAGCTGAAGTTCGCATTTTCCAACCTGCTGGCCCACGTCGGACAGAGCATCATGGACCTGGACCGTGATCGTCAGCTACAGCGCCTGGCCGCTCATGAGGTAAGCCGTCGATACAACAACCTCGACAAGGCGTCGCAGAGTGTGACCCAGGTGCGGATGTAGCAGCAAGTGCAGCTCGCCGTAGCTGCTGATGCCACTACCGGTGGCAGCGACAACTTGCCTACCTCGACGACTTTGGGGCCGGTCATGAACACGTCCTTCCTCCACAGTGTGGAGATCTTTCCAAAGGGCGTGAAGCTGACCGACTTACTGAATAGGATGGAGCATGATCTACGTGTCCACAAGGCTCCATTCAGTCAGTGGGGCAACCTTGCCACGACGCGGCTTGAAGAAAAGCTCTTCAAGTATATGGTCAAGGAGTGGGGTGCGTAGCAGCCGTACCTCGAGTGGCAGCCCATGCCGTGGGAGGCCTTCTACGCAATCATGCGTAAGAAGTGTACCCAGCGTGAGGAGGCCCAGCGCGCCTTTCACAAGATCAAGGACTTCAGGCAGGTGGGTAGCTCGCTCGAAGCCTACTTGAGCGAGTTCACCGCACTCGTGGAAGAAGCCAAAAGCTTCACAGAGGACGATGAGACTCTGACCTTCAAGTAACCAGAGTGTATGCTGCTTGAGTACTTGTGTCACGGTCTTGCTAGTGAGAAGCTGAAGGACAAGACCACCACAACGGCAACTGGCTAGGCTTGGACAAGCTGGAGGGCGGTGTGGGACTACATGAGTGAGTGTATTAGGCAAAACCGAAGCACCACTCAGACGAACGGCCGAACGCGCATGCACAGCCAGGCCGCAACATGCACATGGACGTTGCATGGGCTGGAGGAGTAGCCGGGAAATGGGACAGGGCCAAGGGCAAGCAGGCTGCAAACCCACCAGTCAAGAAGATAGGCGGACACAAGACCCCAAACCACTAGCGCAGCCGCGACAATGATGAGCTACAAGCGCCGCGTGAGGGTCGCAACACAACCTTCTGCGATGGACTCTGCCACAATTGCATGTAGCCGGGCCACTTTAGGGCTCAGTGCCCTGCGGCTCCTGGTAGTGGAAAAGAGGTTGCGACGTTAGCCGCATAAGCAGCACCTCGTGGGGATGTTGCAATAGGAAGCCACGAACAAGGCCGTGGACAGGGCCGCAGTCGCGGTAATGGACCCGGCCGTGGAAATGGACAAGGCCGTGGCACGGGTTTTCCCCACCCCTGGGTGAAGTTAGTGGGGACCAGTCAAGGGTAAATTTGGACCGCGAGTGTGGATTCATGTTTTTAGATGAGAAGGTAAAACAATTTGATTTTTTTTATGAGTTCAAATTTCTCTGTTGTTTTCTCCTCCCTCGTTGAACCTCATTCTACACTTGTTGATCGACATTGTCCACTAAATCTTGCATCACCGGACGAGATGCATAACCGAACCTGTTTGGTGGTGGCGACACCATCCTCTACGCATGAACTGTCGAACGAAGTGATTGAAGCAAACTCCATGAAAGCAGTGGGCTCAATCACGTTTGTGATACCCTTAGTTGACGATTTTGACCCAGTCAGATTTAAGGACTGGAGGGTGCTAGCCAAATTTACACGTTCCCATAAGATGTCGACTTGAGTGGGTGAATCATGGGAGTTGTGGCGCCCGCTGTACCGATTCCGTGTTTATCACAAACTCGGCTTGGCGTTGTCGAGCCTATTCACTTGAAAGAATGGAGGTAACATTACGATGCACTTCAAAGGACACCTAGCTGGTGTTCTCGTGAACGTACTTATTAACACTAGAGGAGATGACTCCTTTGTTAGCCTTGGCTTAACCCGACAGGTTGGCCTGAAGTACGAGCCATCGAATGGCGCAGTTGTTGCCGGTGACAACTGTACGATACCCGTGATCGGCACCTGTAAAGCTAAAATTTGTATTCAAGAGTACACACAGAGTGTCACGTTGAAGGTACTCAACCTTCTTGACCCATTTGACGTGGTGCTAGGCAATCCCTGGCTCCGTGAAAACAAGGCTCTAAAGCATTTGATCCTTTGAAAAGGACAGCATCACTGTACGTTAATTCTGAGTACAAAATTGTCACCGACCCAACTCAAAGTCCATGCCAGCTTGTCTGCGATGCATGTCAAGAGACGTATTCGACAAGGTTGTCGATACTTCTTGGCCCAGCTACAAAAAGTGGAGGACGACATGAAAGAAGACACCCCACAAGAGATCAAGTCGCTATTGGTGGAGTTCTCGGATGTATTCCAAGACCCACCGGCTGGGCTTCCCCTAGAACGACACATGCGCCACACGATTCTGTTACAACCGGAGGCGACTCCACCATTTAGACCCATGTATCACCTTAGTCCAGCGGAAAGGCGAGAGGCCAAACGTCAAATCAAATAATACCTTGCAAAGGGATGGATTGAGCCAAGTTGCTCGCGGTACAGTGCGACAATCCTTTTTTTGAACAAAAAGGATGGTGGTTTACACATGTGCGTGGACTATCGTGCGCTGAACGATCTGACCGTGAAAAATCGATTCCCTTTACCGTGGATTGAGGACCTGTTTGACCAAATCCAAGGGGCAAAAGTATTCTCATCATTGGATTTGTCTCAAGGGTACCATCAGATCTGCATCATGGAAGATGATGTGTCCATAACTGCGTTTTGAATGCACATGGGATACTATCAGTTCCGGTGTTATGCTTCGGGCTAACGAACGCCCCGGCAATCTTCCAAGGAGAAATGAACCGAACATTCACCAAGCAACTCGGTTAGTTTGTCTTGGTTTACCAGGACCACATCCTGATTTTCTCCAAATCCATGGAAGAGCACATAGAACATCTACGCGAAGTCCTCGCGATCCTTCAGGAACATAAGTTCTATGCAAATTGAGCAAGTGCAAGTTTGCACAAGATGAGCTCGAATACCTTGGACACATTGTCGGCAAGGACGGTATCCGTGTCGACCCACGAAAGGTCCAAGCCATGGTGGACTGGCCACACCCGGAAAATGTTGGGCAGATTAGGTCTTTCCTCGGCCTTGCAAACTACTTGTGATGGTTTATGCAAGGGTATTCGACCCTGGTACCACCGCTAACCAGGCTCACGTGAAAAAACGTGCGTTGGGAATGGACATCTGATTACGAGAACACCTTTCTCAAATTCAAAGAGCTTCTATCCACAGCGCACGTCCTAGCTCTCCCAGACCCATCGCAACCGTGGGAGGTTTGATGTGATACGTCGGTAGTAGGACTCGGAGATGTCCTCATGCAGAATGATCACCCAGTTGTGTATGAGAGCCGGAAGCTCATCCCCAAAAAAACGCGATACATGACTGGGGATCAAGAGATCCTTGCGGTTGTACACGTTTTGAGGTTGTGGCATTGTTACCTCGAGGGTGCCGAAGGGGGTGTGACCGCCGTGATGGACCATAACCCATTGGTGATTTTCCAAACACAACCGAACATGTAAAGACGACAGGTGCGTTGGAGAGAATACCTGGGCCGATTCTCGTTCACGTGGGACTATCGGCCAAGACGCATCAATGTGGCCGATCCACTAAGCCGGCAGCCAGTGGAAATTAAAGCAACCACGGTGGGTGTTTTTGGGCCATTGCTATAGCAACCGTGTAAATACCAAAGGCCCCTGCACCCCTGCGGCAATTACCTCGAGAGATTATCCACTACAACGGTTTTGTCCACAGAATCCGGATGTGATATTGTGTGGATTCTTGGTTTCAAGACTCTCAAAACCTAGGCAAGTATAGATCGGTGGAAGCCACAGGAATCTATTGGCATGGAGAACAAGTTGTTGTGTTAGACTTGTGAGACCTTCGAGCGAAGATTATCTCCCATTTCCACGACCCGCCGGTCACAGGTCATGTGGGACCTCGAAAGACCAGACAGGCACTCTCGGACCACTATTGGTGGCCAGGGTGGAGTGTTGATATCCGTAAGTATTGCAAGAGATGCAGTCCATGTCTTCAGAATAAGGCTATCAACAAGAAGCCTGCTGAAATCCTCCAAGAGCTTCCTATTCCTGGGACTCCATGGGAGTGCGTCAGCATGGACTTCATTACTGGTCTTCCAAACATGGCCTGTGGCCACGATGCAATAGTGGATGTGGATCTTCTGACAAACACTTCATTCCTACAACCACTGATGTGAACACAGAGGAGACCACTCGTCTGTTCTTTGAGGGTGTCGTTTAGTACCACGGCTTGCCGTTGTGCATTACCTCCGATCAAGATAAAAAAATTGCTAGTAAGTTATGGCAAAAGATGCACGAGTACTTCGGCAGCGAGTCGCAAATGTTGACAACGTTTCACCCTCAAACTGATGGACAAATAAAGTGCATGAATCGCACTCTAGAAAGAATGTTCCGCATATACGTGGACCCTGCCATGAATGACTGGAATGAATTCGTAGCACCGGCAGAGTTTGCAGTGAGTAACTTGGTGAACGATTCTACACAGTTCACACTGTTTGTGTTGAACAGTGGTCGGAAGCCAGTGGTGTCTTCTTCATTGGTGAAGAGTGTAAGTATAGGAGGATAGATTCCTTCTGTTCAAGCCCTTGCCAAGCACATGGACTCCTTGTTACAGGAGGTAAAGGGTCACCTTCAAGCTGCTCGGCAACGACAAAAGGCATACCCTACTGCTCTTGGATTCCAATGAATGGAAAGTTGCAAAATATAAAATCTATGAATTAGAAAGGATTTTTTAGGTTTGAATTATTTTGGTAGTCCTTATTGGTCGAATCTGCATCAAATGGTACCTTGATTTCAACGTTTTATATAGAAAAAAACCATCAAAGTCTGAAATCCCTTAGCCTTTTACATCAAATTTGAGTTCAATGATTTACATGGTATGGGGAATTCATTGAACTAAAAAATGTATCACATTCAATCAACATAAAAAATGATTAATATCAAAATCCAAGAGCACTAGGATATGTCGACAAAAGTCGCCGTGAGGTGTCGTTTGACATCGGTGACAAAGTGCTGCTTAGCACTAAGAATCTTCTTCTAAAGTCACCATGAGCGTGAAAACTTCTACCGAAGTGGATTGGGCCATTTCCCATCATTGCACGCATCGGGCCAGTGGCATACGGATTGCTGCTTTCACCGAGTATGAAAATACATGACGTGTTTCATGTGAGCCTGTTGGCCCCATACACGGCAAAGGGAACCGTTCAACCACCACCGGTAGACCTTACTACCGATGGCCAATACCAGTATCTTTGTCTACTCCAACACCGAGAGTGTACACTCTGGTCACGGTTTGTTAGAGAATACCTCGTTCATTGGGCCAGGTGTGGACCTGAACATAACTCATGGGAGCCCAAATCTTGGTTGCCCATAGGGGTGGTCAACGAGTATTGGAGCGAGCTAGCAGCTCACACAGATCGATGCGTGTCAAGGGACACCACCTAAACGTGGAAAAGTGAACAACATTCCCGCATGGCGGCATTCATGGACTGCAACCATATGAGGTTGGGGACGCCGAACATGGTTGTCGTGCAGACATTCTAGCCTAAAGGGGAAGGCCGTTAGCCGTGCAGAACAATAAACTGGAGGTTAGGTCCAATTGCCATGCACGTGTTCATGTATAGTTGGTGATTGAAATATTTAACTTCTTTTCACAATGTTGATGAATCACTAACTAACAATCCTGCTTGTTATTCATGAACCAAGACGGTTCATAATAAGTGGGGAGGAATGTAGCGGGAGGGCCGGTTCGACCCTCCCTCCTCGCTGAAGCAAGGGGTGGTTGCACACTACCCCTCGCGTCAGGGAGGGCTGGCCGACGGCCAGCACTTCGCTGGCCGCCGGCCAGCTGGCTGCCGGCCGGCTGGACGGCCGGCGGCCGGCCAAGTGACCGGCCGGCCACCAGCCGGCCAGCCGCCAGCCGCTAGCCGCCGATTGCGGCCTCAGCCTGATTGGCGACTGAGGGGCAGCGAGGGCCTCAAGGGCTAGGCATCGTGGCCTTGTGCCCTCGCCCCCGCTCGCCATCCTCGCAAGTAAGCGAGTGAGGATGAGGGGGACGAGGGACGAGAGACGAGAGAGCCCTGGCACGAAATCGCCAGCATGACTCACACACAACGATTTCGGGCCAGGACGTAAAAAACGTAAATCCAAGTTTGTTTGCGATGAACTTTGACAGAAAATAACATAATTGCGCGTACAAACGTACAAGTTTGATTTAGAAACACCCGGTTTGGGTCCCAAAACCAGGGGTAAGGTTAAATACAGAAATGGGCCTCAGGAGACTCAAAATATTCGAGTCTCCCTACTCTGTGTCATTGATGAAGATTGCCCCTCTGACCTGCGAAGGGGGTAAACCCCTGACGCGGACTGAGAACGCCATTCTGTGACCTCCGACGACGACTTCAGAGCAGGAGCTGGAGGTTCCGGCCCGTTACATGTAGTCACTCCCCCAAAGTGCAATTTATACACATTCCTTCAAAACAAACTGACATTAGGCTTGTGAGTGGAAATCAATTATTCAGTAATATTATTTTGAAAACAGGTCAATTAATAACTTTTTTTCAAACATGTTTCACTCATTTGACGTGCATGTTTTGAATGTACAAAATAAGACAAAGTCAAGTAGATATTCTTTATAATCGCAACCTATGTTGTTATGAAGGCACTAAGACGTTTTGTGACTAACATGCGAACCACAATTTTAACCCTCAGAATGTTAGTTTCATAAGAGTGCATGGATGGTTTCCTAACCCATTTCGGCAGACATAGGACGCCCCTAAAACGGACATGGTCGTCACAGGGCATTCTTGTCAACATGCATTATCAACCTAATGGGCCCTCGTGAAAATTCCACATGGAAAAGGATTTATTTGGTGCTCAAAGTGTGGAGGAGTGACGCAATGGATTCGCCATTGCGACACTCCTCTTAACTTCATTCCAAAAAACGAGTATTCCCGGGCTAGAGTCAAATTAGACGCTCGCCCATATGTTCTTATGCGGTCTCTGGCTCCTTGAAAAATGATTATTGGAATAACTGAAACGCTCACAAATATTTAATGTCCATTTTTTTATAAAAAATGGTTCGTACACTAGAATTCTCAATGAACCATTTCTTGTGATAGAATAAAACTTTAGTTTCATTCGAGATGTTAGTAAAAATCCTTAAAATCTTCCCATCAACATGAAAAACAACCTGAATGTTTCAAGGTTTTCAAACATTTGCATTTTTCAGAGTTGGAAACAAACGGTGGTATTTTGTTGATTTCATGTACACTCCTGTCAAATTTTGTCCCGCCGAATTCAGGTGGGAATGAAAATTTCATTGCTCTCATAATGATGAGAAATTTGGCTTCAATTTTAGGTTAAATGATTTTTTAAGGGGATATATCCTTTTACCCACTTTTTGCGCAACTAATCAAGACGAACCCTAATTTGTGAGAAAAAATGCTAGAGGGGCCAACCTGTTAAAATGCCAGTCACATTGACCTCTTAACTTGTTGCCACTTGTTGGGATTCCGTGACATTCTACGGCCACTTTCACAAAACCAGCCTCAATTTGCGTCCTTGCACATGCTTTATGGAGTTTTCTTGGCGCACAACTTCTGGAAATGATTTTCCGAACGGTGTTACCCTTCCTCCTTCTTGGCTCCATTACTTCAAGTTTCTGTTCGTACAGTTCATACCATTTTTTATTTGTCATTTCAACAGCCAAGTAGCTCGTTCGATTGGAGTTTTTTGGTCAGTTGTGTGGAATCTTGCATCTTGAATTTTCTGCTCATTGCTTCGACAAGAATTCTTCCATGCCTGCTCGTGGACGAGAGTACATCTCCACATTGTTCTTTGTTTTAATAACTTCACAAATCCTATCATATTGTTGGAGCCTCTCCACCTTCACAAGCACTTCGTCTCACATTTGGTTCCTCGTAACGTTTCCTCTCTTATGGTATCAGAGTTGTTGAGAGACTATGCCTTTATAACCCACCATAGAACACAAAACATCGATACCAGAGACATCGTTTTTGGCTTGGGCTGGGTTAGTGGAGTGTACAAGTCCTAGCAACATGGAGTCACTGAGCTAAGGGGTCATGTCATGTAGTATTCTTGTGGAGGCGGATGTGGAATGCTACCAGATCGTTTTGGCAGCTTCCCTTGTTGAGGCTGCCAATCTTGGCGGTGATGTTTTGTAAGGGTGATGTTTGAGGTCGCTATTGAAAATTACTTAGGGCATGCAGGCCCATGAAAACACGAACATGAGCTCTGAGTGTGAGTGCAATGCAAAACGGCAAAAAATTTCGCTAAGTCTGGAACACATAATATGAAAGAACAAGGAGAAAATACAAAGGAGCCCCTAGCGGGCTTATGTAGGGGCGCCGACAGCTAGCCGCATCGGTCCCCGTCACCCCCGCTGAACCCAAACGAGTCAGCGGGGAGAACGCACTGCATACACCACAAAAACAACAAAGGTGGTCTCTTCTAGGCACCGGAACAACTATCCGAGTGCCCAGGTCTCGACCACCGAAAAAATACCACTTGTGCTAGACACTCAAAATCTGTGTCCAGACATCACAAACGGCTTCCCAAACATCGGAAGCCCTACTACAACCATCGGGTCTCCTCTTTGTACCGGTACAGTCCACCGGGTGGGCGGGTCTCAACCCACCGAGAAAACTCTCCTAGCTCCCGACAAGCCCACAGGGCTGCCGGAACGCATCGACCGCGTCTCGCCGGCGCTATCGTAGGTGCTGGAGAGTTCTCGGTACACTCTGGAGGCCCATCGTGTTGTCACGCTCTCCTCCAATCTATACCACCAACGTGGGGTGTATGGGTAATCAATTGACATCGGTCGTGACGGGTGGAAGCCACACAAACCAACAATCCCCCTGGCTGACATGGCCGTCAACACCAGAAAAAGTGAGCCGAGGCACGGAACAACAGCGTATGTCAAGCCACAATATGCACGAGTGAACTCACACACATACACATCTGCTACCCATATAAGGTCTCCCTAGACACTGGCACATCCTACCAAGTGTCTGGGTCTGAACCATGAGAGGAGTCATTCCCACACGCAAAAACCAGTGTACTACACACCATACACATGTTAGTGGACAAGAGGGTCTACTCGTGACACTGGCGATACCAGTGCCCGGGTCTCGACCGCTATGAGCAATGCAACAAGTGTCCGTATGTCGGCCACAATAGCATCATCAACTAACACACATGATCATGGGGGGATCTCCTCGTAACACGGGTGCAACCCACCACGTGTCCGGGTCACGACCATTATGAGCGACCCAGCTCGCATGCACATGTCACATATAGTATATGTTTTAGGGTTGTACCTCCACAAGAGGAGGAGGGCGGGAACGACGAACCGGGCCACCATACACGGACGAAGATGACGATGGAGCAGCTGAAGTGGTTGGATGAAGGTGCGTGATGGCAGCAGCTGAAGAAAGAGGAGCGATGATGGAGACAACAGGAACGAGGGTGGCGGAAACTGAAGGCATGCTCACCTCTCCTGTGGTAGTGTCTCCATTGTACATCATACTCAGAGTTGGTATAGGATCCTCCCTGAGTATGGGTGTGCAAGATCTTGCTAGTGGAAAGCCCGTGCCGATAGTACTGGTGTTACCCTGCTCTGACAGTCTCTCACGAATTGCCATCACCTCCCGCAACAGCATCACTACACCCTCCTGCAGGTCAGCGTAATCTGCCTCGGACATGTGGAGGTGGCCCATGTCTGCCTCACGTAAGGTAAACGCTGTCTCATTAGATGCTACACACGCAGACTATAGAAATCGCAAGTATAGCTCCAGCTGCTTCTCTGGTGCTGAAGACATTGGAGCCGGTGCTACTACATCCTCCTGTTAAGATGTTGGAAAATCGGACGCAGCTGTAGGTGTGGCGTCCCGACCGTAGCTCGTTTCTCTCTGACAAGGAGGGATGAGCGGTCACGTACCTAGGGAGAAGGAGAAGCAGAGTCTTCGGAGTCCGTAGAGCACGTGGAAATGTCGTCCGTGGAAAGGAAAGAACTCGGCTCCTGCTGACGAGTGGAATCCATTTGTGTGGTCGGGTCTGCTCCACTGTCCTCGACTGCCAGTGCAGTGGACAAAGCTCTGCAGGATTCCGCCCCGACAATGCCCTTCAAGGCTCCACAAGCGCAGCTGACGCTCACGCATTGTCTCGTCGGGAAGACTGGTCGCTGTCACCCGCTCGATAATGGAGTGAGAACCATCATCTGACTCCGTGATGTGTGTCACTGCTCTGCCATGTGTACAGGAACCCGTAGACTCTGGGAACATGGGTGACTCCTAATGCTGAAGCTGGTAGCGCCAATGACAAGGTGGAAGCCACTGTGTCTGCTGCACCACATGTTCCAGTGACATCTATTAGAACTGCAGCTCTCGAGAATGCCTCAACCTCTAAAACACCAGCCGACGACTCTGCTCATGCACTACGAGCGCTGCCAGGTTGGTGTGAGCCTCGTGCACCAACGCCCTCGGAAGCCCGTAAGGGGCATCCTGATCCGCACGAGACTCCTGTGCCACCACCGGTCCGCTACCGGTTGGAGTCGCGTGTGGCACCGCCCAGACATGCAGGACGTGCACTCCTCCTGATGCAACTTGCTACTGTAGAACGTTCGGCTCCTGCCCCAGCATGGATGTCGACCTCGATGACATGCATGTCTCATGCACTATAATCTCCGCCGGACTGGTGTGAGCCAGCTGCACACACTCCCCCAAAAGTCCGATAAACGCATCCCCATCCATACGGGACTCCTGTGCCACCGCCGGGCTGCCACCGGTCAGAGCCGCGAGTGGCACCGCCCAGGGAAGCCAGACCTGCGCTCCTCCTGATGTAACTTGTTGCTTTAGAAGATCTGGATCCAGCCAAGATGTGGAAGTCCAGCTCGATGACACGCAAGTCTCCACCATGAACGCCATGTTGGGATCTGACTCTACATCATGTGATGTCACCGTATCATTTGAATCTGCTTGAGCTGACTCTTGGGCACCACGGCATGACGCAAGCGTGGATCCTCTCGCTACTATCAGGCAATGCACGGTGACCACACTCCCCCTTGACAGGTACAGCAACAGAAGCCGAGGAGGTGGAGGATGTATCAAGACCGGCACGAGCACAGCGTGCAGAGCATTGACGCTGATGCCGCAGGGACGCATGACTAGAACGACTACATGACATGTCATCTTGAGATGGCATCGTGGTAACAAGGGAGTGGAGGATCGAGAGGATGGTGGCAACCTGGGACTGGCCGACAGGTGGAGCTGAAGGGACACCATCAGATGAGAAATGCAGAGAGGATGAAGGAGATGAGATCAAGGAGGCCGTCGACGAACTAGTAGCAGAAGCACGCTTGGTGACGACGAGGTCACAAAGCCGCTGCACCATCTTCCTCAGGCCGTGGATCTCGGCGAATATGGTCGCCAGAGGTCCAGCTAGCGGATCTACCAATGCTGGCATATCCGCATGATATGGAGGACGCATGCTTGGACGAGGCTGAAGCCAAGGTGGATTCTAGCCGCGAGGATGCGTCCAGCAGCAACGCCAACCATGACGCCCATCACCACAGCAGTAGCAGGCAAATGCGCCGGGCACGTGCTCAGATATCTGTGCACTCATCTCATGCGCCGGACGATGGATAGGTGCCAAAGGCACCTACTCTCGGTGGTAAAACACCAAACCACGGGAGAGGATGACACTGGGAGACACTGTCACCCCTGTAGGTCACGACGTCGGGGTCAGCAAGTTAATCACACGAGATGAGGTGCAGGACCACAGCACTGCCGGAGAAGAGAGTCTAACCAGCTACGACTACTAGTATTGTTGTCACTAAAGGAGCAAAAACTGCTCCAAGAATAGAAGGTGTGGTGGCTGTAGGTGCGGCTGCTACTCCAAGTCGTAGAAGACCAAGCCCTTGGAGATGGAGAAACCCGAATACGCCGTCAATCCTATGGATTGAAGTGCGGGGACCAATCCACGGACCCCAGAGAGATGCCAGTCCATGACGCGTCTCGAAAACGAAGTTGCCGACGATGACAGTCCGCTGTCGGCTGGGAAGGTGAGATTGCAAATCTAGCTGCAATTGCTCTGCACTATGAAGTCGTTGCCATTCCACCACCACCGCCACTGCTGTTGCGGAAGCTGTTGTTGCTACTATGGGTGCTGCCACTACGGGTGATACTGAGGCGGTTGCTAGACGGGTTACGCCTGCGGTTGTTGGTGGCACGTATTTATGGATTGTTTTGTTTTCTTTATATTCTTTTTGCTTTCTTCTCTCGCTTCTCGCCCTCACCCCCTCCTTTTTTTCCCTTTACCCCCACCCCCACCTTTTTTCTCTCTCTTTCCCCTCTTCTTGTCCTCAGCCCCCCCCCCCCATTTTCCCCCTCAACTTCCCTTTATTTTCTCGTCCCCCCTATTCTTGATTACCCCTAATTTGGGGCAATTGAGNGATTGTTTTGTTTTCTTTATATTCTTTTTGCTTTCTTCTCTCGCTTCTCGCCCTCACCCCCTCCTTTTTTTCCCTTTACCCCCACCCCCACCTTTTTTCTCTCTCTTTCCCCTCTTCTTGTCCTCAGCCCCCCCCCCCCATTTTCCCCCTCAACTTCCCTTTATTTTCTCGTCCCCCCTATTCTTGATTACCCCTAATTTGGGGCAATTGAGAAAATAAAGGAGGGGGGGAAGGAAAGGGGGGGGTGGGGTCCGGCTGGCCCTCAATCCCGCGCACGCTCGCTCGCTTGTGCAAGCGAGCGGGATGGGTGGGAGAGAGAGAACAGAGGGGGGAGGGGTGGGTCGGCCCCTCTCTTGTCGTCGGCCCCCTCCGTCGGACGGCCGACGGGGCCGATGGGACCGAGGGGGCTCACGGGGCCGTTGGACCCCCTCCGAGGGGGCTCCTCTGAGGGGGCTCGAGGGGGCTCCTTCGAAGGGGAGGGGGGCCTCAAAGGAGGGCTGCGAGGTCCTCCTCGCTTCGGCAGCAGCAGCTACAGCGGCAGTGGAGCTGCTGCCGTTGCTGCTGCTGCTACTGCTTCCGTTGCTACTGCTGTTGCTGCTGGCTGCTGCCGCCGCTGCTGATGCTGCTGCTGTGCATCGCCGCTGCTGCTACTCCTGCTTTGCGTCGCCGCTGTTGCTGCTACTTGCTGCTACCGCCACTGCTGCTTGTTGCTGCCACCATTGCTGCTACTGCTGCTGTGCGCCGTCGTTACTGCCGCCGCCGGTACAACTGTTGCTATGCGGCACAGTAGCTGCCGCTGCTGTTGCTGCTTGTTGTTGCCGTTGTTGCTGCTGTGCATCGCCGCTACTGCTATGCAGCACAACAACTGCCGTTATTGCTGCTGCAGCCATAGGCGTAGCTACTGCGAATGCTGCCGTCCACCGCTGCTACTGCTGTTGCCACCGTTGCTGCTATTGCTGTGAGCGGCTACTCTGCCGCCACTCCTCTTGCTGCGCAACATAGTAGCCACCGCTGCTGGTGCTTCTGCTGGTGCTACTACAACTACTGCCATAGCTGTTGCTTTAGCCACTACTACTGTTGTGCGCTGCTCACCGCTCATGTGGCGATCACGTGTAGTCACTTCGCGCTCCCTCACGCTGTTGGTGGCGTGGCGCCACATGGCACGTTTTCTCTTCCGCGTTCTCTCCGCGTTGCGCCCACTGCTGTTGCTTCTGCTGTGTCTGCAGCTCACACGCCCCCATGTGCTCTGATACCATATTGGAAATTAATTAGGGCATGCAGGCCCATGCTAACACAAACATGAGCTCTGAGTTTGAGTGCAGTGCAAAACGGCAAAAAAATCCGCTAAGTCTGGAACACATAATATGAAAGGACAAGGAAAAAATACAAATGAGCCCCTAGCGGGCTTATGTAGGGACGTCGGCAGCTAGTTGCATTGGGCCCCGTCTCCCCTGCTAAACGCAAACGAGTCAGCGGGGAGAATACACTGCATACAGCACGAGAACAACATAGGTGGTCTTCTCGAGGCACCGGAACAGCTCTCCGAGTGCCCGGGTATCGACCACCGAGAAAATACCACTTGTGCTAGAAACACTCGCAATCAGCACCCATACATCACAAACGGCTTTCAGAACATCGGAAGCCCTACTATAACCATTGGGTCTCCTCGTCGCACTGGTATAGTCTATCGGGTGCGCGGGTCTCAACCCACCGAGAAAACTCTCCTAGCTCGCGACAAGCCCGCAGGGCTGCCGGATTGCATCGACCGCGTCTCGCCGACGCTGTCGTAGGTGCTGGAGAAGTCTCGGTACACTCTGGAGGCCCATCGTGTCGTCACGCTCTCCTCCACCCTATACCACCAACGTGGGGTATATGGGTAAGGGCACAAATCCTCTGGTGCCCATCGTTTCGCGAGATAAAGCATCGGTGTCCATAGTCGAAAACGAACTCACGGCAGTGTCCAAAGTCAAAAACGAAAAGACACCCCTATCCATAGTCGAAAACAACATGACAGCGGTGCCCATGTTTTTCGTCGTGCGAGCGAAAAAGGAAATAAATGACAACTGTACCCACGCCCTCGAAGTCGAACTTCGCCGACTTCGAGGGCGAAGTGGGCGACGCTGACACAGGCATCGCCGATGTCAGACGTCACCCTGCCGCGAGTTTTGGAAATCGCAAGTTCGAACTCCAAAACTCGCGACAGGGTGCGCCACATCTCGCAAACCCACACAAATAACCGACAAACCCCCTAGTTACACTGGGGGGTTAGGGTTTCATTTTTAACTTGCCCGGGCATCTGCTGGGCCCCGCGGTAGCGGGGCCCGGCAGATTCCCTTTCGTTTATCACACGTGCGCCGTATCTCACAAACCCCCCCCAATAACATACAAACCCCCTAGTAAAACTGGGGGGTTAGGGTTTTATTTTTGTACTTGCCCGGGCATCTGCCGGGCCCCGCGGTAGCGGGGCCCGGCAGATTCCCTTTCGTTTATCACAC
>SZWC01003215.1:76682-101698 GCA_023375785.1 Penium margaritaceum
CCCCCCCCCCCCCCCCCCTCCCCCCCTGCCCCCCACCTCTTCTATAAGGCTAGAAAAGTCTGCCCGCTGATCAGCAGCACCCTCCTATGCTCACCACCCTACACCTTCCCACACACCCGCTCTGCAGTCCACTCTCGGCAAAAACACAGACCACGTGAAACCGAGAGCTTGTCGTTTCCCCATCGACTTCACATGAGAGGCGGAAGGTACTCGTCCATCTTCGTCTCCATCTCCTTCAGAAAAGCGACCTCCGGATCCTCCATCTCAGGACCGCCCGCTGTCCCAGCCACAGCTGTTACCACCCCCGCTGGTGGCCCCGATGCGGTTGCTGCTGCTGCTGTTGCTGCTGAAGCTCCCGCCAGCGTTGCTGCTGCGCCCGATGCAACCCCTCCCGTCCCCAAAGGCTGGAAGGCTGCAGATTGCTGCTGCAGGTATTGGCTGGCATGCGCATGGCCATGTGCGGGGCCACCGAGGGAGGCCTGAGGCACGGCTGTTGCGGAGGTGGACCCCGATGCGGGCATCGGCGCGAGAGGAGACGGGAAAAAACCTGCGGCACTCTGAGCAGCGCAGGGCGAAGGTGCTGCTGCCGCTGCTGATGTTGCTGCTGCTACCGGCAAGCAATCGATCTGCTGCAGAGGCATGAAGACATCTTGCTGCTGCAGTGGCTGCTGCAGCCGCTGCTGCGGGGGCTGCGGCAGCAGCTGCTGCTGACGCTGCCGCAGCGGAGAGAGCGGCGACACGGCCGCGACTGGGCGGGGCGTGCCGATGGGGCGGTGCACGCGCACGTGGCCCTTGCAGTGGCGCACGCGCGCGATGATGGGCTGCGAGTGGCAGTGCTCGCCCTCGTACGTCGCGATGAGGCACCCCGGGTCCTGCTTCATGCGCTCCACCACGCGCTTCACACCGCACCCGTCGCGGCTGCAGCGGAAGTAGCTGCGCTTGAACGGCGAGTTCTTGATCACCTTCTCGCCGTACTTGCGCCACTTGTATCCGTCGTCCACGTCGTCGCGTGCCGTCCGCACGCGGATCATCACCTTTGGTGTCTTGGTCGAGGCGGTGGCGCCGGCCGCCACGGCTGATGAGTCACCAAGAAGTTCCAGCAGGCCGCCGCCGCCACCGCCGCCGCCGCATTCCAGCGCCCTCTTATCCATGTGGTCGGCTGCGACGCCATAATCGCTGCCGTCACCACAGCCGGACCCACTAACAGCGTGAATCCCGTCACACTGGACGGAGAGGCCGCTTGGGAGGCCCTCGCGGACGATCCCATCCGGACCCGTGACACCATGGCGCACCACGGCAAGGTCTGAGAGCGCGGGTTCGAGTCCCAGGGGCTCGAATGCGGCGTCAATGGGCAGCGACTTGGTGCGCTTGTTGTCCAAGCTGGAGCAGAGTGGGCTGCTCTCCTCCCTCAGCCGCTTGCCTGAAAGCAAGGGGCTCACACACACGGCACCGTCCTCGCAACCGCTGCGGGGAATTGAGAGGGCTGAGGAGCCCGGGAAGCTCCCAGGCCTCCAACTACCCGTCTCCAGCTGCTGCTGCTGCTGCTGCTGCTGATGCTGCTGATGGTCGCATGGCAGGGATCGCAGTGTCGCGTCCCTCTCCATCTGAATCTGAGCCAGCAGCTGCTCCGCGGTCTGCCTCGCAGCATGTGCGCTGTTGCGGCCGCCTGGCCCTCTACCCTCCGCGCCAAATTCCCTGCCAGCCACCATCGCCTTCCCATGCCAGCCATCCCCGACACCCAGACCACCACGGGTCTGCCCACACCTCAGGTTGAGGCCTGCCATGCCTGCTCCCCCAAGCAACAACCCCGCAGAAGCCGCAGCAGCAACGGCAGCAGGAGCACCCGGGCGGTCACACCCTTTCTCCGCTCCCCACCCTTCCCCCATCTCCATCGCGCCCACCAGGTCCTCTGTCACTGTCACCACTACGTCCGCCTCCTCCTTTGCCCCTCCCAGCGCGCTCCCGTCCCTCCCGACCCCGACGCCTATGCGCAGCTGGGGTGCAGGAGGCGGGTGGTTGTGCTCCTCGCGGTACACGACCTCGGTCGACTCGCCGTCCTCCGCCACCTCCACCGTCTTGCGCGCCGGGCAGTCCCACACGGCGCAGCGGTAGTAGTGACGCGGGTAATGCGCGCCCTTGGCCGGCTTCTGCCCGTACTTGCGCCACGCGAACCCGTCGTCCAGGATGCCCGGCGTGTGGCTGGCACCGGCGGCAGACACGGGCGAGAGGGATGGCACCGCCTGCGACGCGCACGTGCCGGGCGTGATTGGGCCTGAGGGTGTCGCAGGTGGCGAAGCGGGGATCTCGACCTTGAGGTTGTTCCGGTGGTGGTGGTGGTGGTGGTAGTGGTGGTGGTGGTGATGCTGCTCCTGGTGCTGCTGCTGAACCTGCTCCTGGAGCTGCTGGTGCTGCTGTAGCAGTGGGAGCTTAAGTTGTTGCTGTTGCTGCTCCTGCTGCTGCTGCTGATGCTCCTGCAGCGTCTTCAGCTGTGGGGCTTGTGACAGCTGTGGCAGCTGATGCTGCATGGAGTCACCTGGGTGGGACGGCAGCAGCAACTGCTGCTGTTGCTGCAGTTGCTGGTGCTGCTGCTGCAGTTGCTGGTGCTGCAGCAGCAGCTGCTGCTGCTGCTCTAGGTGTGGGCCCTGCTGCTGCTGTCCAAGCACATGCAGCAGCTGCTGCACCTCGTTCTGTCCAAGCAGGTGGTTCAGTAGGAGGGTGCGATGAGGATGCCCTGAGGCCTTCTCCGAAGGCGTTGAAAGTGCAAAGCTGCTGCTCCCAGAACTGTTGCTTCTACTGCCGCTGCTGCAGCTCTTGCCAGTGCTGCTACTGCTCAAGTTGGGCGAGATCGGAGGCAGGCCATCCGTTTCTGCGCTTGAAACCTCGAACGCGGCAGAGGACGAGCCCTGAAATGCCACTCCGGCAAAGCATTCATTGCTCCGTTCCTGCTGCCGCTGCTGCTGCTGCTGCTGCTGCAGCTGCTGCTGCCGCTGTTGCTGGAAAGAGTCCTCTTGCCGCTTGTCCAAGGGCTGCAGGACCAATCTGGGCAGCTGCCTGTCCACCAAATGTGCTGCATGGAGAGACGGCGGCGGCAGCAGCTGGCATGGAGGCCCGGGGGAGCACCGGTGCGGTGCTGTCTCTGCCTTCATCTGGCACGAGATAGCAGCCCCTGAGCTCACCTGCAGCTCTTGCAGCCGCAGCTGCAGCTGCTGCTGCCACTGTTGCTGTTGGTGCTGCTGCTCTTGCTGATGTTGTTGCTGCTGCTGCTGCTGCTGCTGCTGCTGCTGCTGCTGCTGCTGCTGCTGCTGGTACTGCTGCTGCTGCTGCTGCTGGTACTGCTGCCACTGTTGCTGAAGCTGCTGCTGCTGCTGCTGCTGCTGCTGCTGCTGCTGCTGCTGCTGGTAATGAGCAACGGGATTGCTGCCATGAGTGAGGCAGCCTTCTTCACCGACGAGGCCCACATGTCCCTGGGTTGGTGCAGCTGGGTGAGAGGAACAGGACAGCACCAGGGGAGGAGCAGCAGAAGCAGACACAGTTGCAGCAGTAGCAGCTGTCACAGCGGCAGCAGCAGTGGCAGCAACAGGAGGTACCTCTGCTTCTGCTGCTGCTGCAGGCGCTGCGCGAGGCCATGCCGCGTCAGCAGCTATGGAAGCCGATGCGGCGGACACCATATCGGCGGCGCTTGCGGGGGCAGAACACGCAACAGCAGCCGGGATGGGCGGCGGCGGAGGGGGAGTAGGAGAGTGCGAGGCGAGACACGCGGTAGCGTACAGATGGTGGTGGTGCGCGGGGGCCAGCGGTCCAGGGCAGGACTGAACTGCCATGGACACGGCTTCGCCTGCTGTGGACCCCAGCGTGGGGTGGCCAACCAGTCGACGGGTCAAACGGACTTGGCGTTCGTGGCTAACGAATCTGTGACACGGACCAAACCTAAGTACCCCGCCCACCTCCTGCTTCCCTTTCCCCCCCCTTTTCCTTCGTATTGCTGAAGTAGGAGGAAGCGGTCGTGCAGCCGGTCGGAGTAGCCGTTGCTTGAATGGCTTATATGAGCCACGGCCTCTTGACGCTAGCCCTCTCTGCTTGGAGTCGGAGCGCACGAAACGTACGCGTCCTGGCTCTGCGGGCGCCCGGCTCTATGCGCGTCGCAGCCTGTGTGAGTTCGTTGTGGCTGGTGCGGGGAGGATGAGGCTGCGGTCTCCACGCAGGACAAGCCGTCGCCAGCGTTGGGTCGTATCCGCTCGCTCGCTTGTTTTCCAGAATGAGCGACCGCGAGCGCACGTCCCACACAAACGCGCACGCTGTGGGCGTGCGCGAGTGTGCGTGAGAACGAGGGAGAGCCGCAGCTTCGTCGGCCGCGGCTGATGGTCCGAGAGCGCGTGTGTCACACACACGGAGTGTGTGCGTCTGCGTGTGTGTGTGTGTGTGGTGGCTGACGCTGCGCGCGGCTGAGCGAGGTCCGGGTGAGGTACTTGTGGGGGGATTCCTTTACCCGGCTGACCTTGAGTTCAATGTGGCTACAAACTAAACGGAAGTGGCTTGCGGGATGCTCTTAGCCCATTGTCGCTCCGTCCTCCCACTCCTCCTGCGGGGCAGGCGGCGCGATGATGGGAGTTGTCCCACCGGCGGTAGCTGCTGCTGCCTGTTGGCTGCTGGCTAGCGGCTGGGAGGGTTGGCCTTGAAAGCTGCGCCTGGTGCATCATCATCAGCCGTCGTCATGCTCCGTGCACGCGGTGGCAGTGGGCGTGCCGACGGCTCGGACAAATAGTTGCGAAAAGAAAAGCAGTCGTGGCGGCAGTGGTGGGGGCGGTCTGTGGTGGGGGGTGTTGGGGGGAGAGTGGGGAGGGGTTTGAAAGGCGGTGGCGTGACGTGTGGCTGGCAGGGTGGGGTCGGTAGTGCGGGTGTGCGTGCAGCGTGTGATGTGTGGCGCGTGTGGGCTCGAAGCTTAGGCAAGGCGAGTATCGGGGGAGGGGGGGGGGGGGGGGGGGGGGGGGGGGGGGGGGGGGGGGGGGGGGTGGTGAGGGGACACGGCGCATAGCAAGTGGCCCTCGTGTTGCGCCCTAGCCGGCATCTTGTGCGCGCGCCTGGCAGGCAGACGGGGGCTGTTGCTGGATGGTGGCTTGTGCCGCTGGTCGCCCTCTCCCCCGCACCAATCATGTGCGACTCGAAGGGTGGAGAACCTTCCCTCGGTGTTGTCTTGGCGGCCCGGGAAGCTAACCCCTCAAACATTAAGGGGGTGTGTAGTTGCATTGCTGATGAATGCAGCGCGATGGAGGAAACTCACTCGCGACTACTTTGAATACTAAACTACAAAAATGACGTTAGCCTCTGTCACCAACGTTTGCAACGCTGGCGAGTCAAGATTTCAAGCGATCATCAAAATATTTTCATCGAGCCACTGTTCAAGTGCAACGTCAATACAGTGGAGTGATGTTCGCGATTTTGGTCTTTCGAGGCCGATTTTTGGCCGTGATGCCGTGCTTCACGTTAATCGCCCCCGACCATGTATGTAGCATCACAAAACGATGTGAGGAAAGCTTAAGTTTAAAGTATATTTAAATGTACGGCTCGATTATGCTTATACGTGACGTTGCGGCACAGGATGTTCGAGTTTTACCAATATTTCCGTTTGTTTAAAAGACCTACGTTCTACGAGCTTACAAACGTCCTGCTCAGAAAGCCTCCGATGAAAAAAACAAACAACAATTGCGCTGCGAATGCGATTTAGGAGCGCCCGGCCGAAACAACAGACTCGTTGCTGCGAGGTTCATCGCTAATTTCGGCGACAAAGACCAACTGTACGAAAATGACGTCAATGTGATTCAGCCGCGGATTCATCGCGATGTTTACATCGCACTTTCATCTCCAATGCAACTGCACACCCCCTAAAATTGTTGAAAGCGTTACACGGGGTACCTGGGGCCACAGGCAAGGTTGCAAAATCAGGTTTAAAAAGAACTATTTTTACGACCATCCCCGCCTAGGAGAATGGACGGCGGCACAGAACCACAAGGACAGGTGCAGATGGCACGGATGGCGTCGGCAGGCAGGAGGGCCGTTGAGACGGCCTTTCATCTCACGGGTGGGACAAGGTGATCGGGCGTGACGCTACAGTTGAGGGATTCGTTCTGCACCCCGTGCAAAGGTTGAGTTTGCACGTGAAAACGACTCAGCAGGAACTCGGTTCGATGCACCTCATGTAAATATCCTCGCCATTGAGATTGAACTTAATTTAACGGATTACAAGCTACTCGTCACTTTAGTGTCGGTGACTTCCTTCGAGAGTAATCGCTCACCAAATTACCAAACCCATAGAGTTCACTCTCAAGGACACACTCTAATTGCATTAGTTTGACCGAACTTCGGTAAAGGTCCACTGTCATAAGAAAATTGGTCTGATTCGCAACATCTTTCCAAAAATTTGGAGAACAGAAGACAAAGCCGTATCTGCGAAAGCTTGTAGGGATCTCGACACAAGATTGCGATCAGCCAGGATTGGCGAAAGAGAAAGTTTCAACTTTCGTGCAAATTCAAGGCCAGTGGACTCCGGGCTGGCCGTGACGCACAACATGCCGCTGGTGTTTCAACGCGATTCCAGCCTCCTGGGAGTGGCAGCAGCAACCACGCCGGGAGACTGTCGCCGCCGCCGACTCGACGTCACCAAAGAGAGAGAACCAAATGCCTTCCGTACAAGCACCGACACAAAATCGGCGAATGGACAGCAGTCGAGCCGCGTACATCGGCTCTCGCCTTTGACCTCAGCTGTGGACCCAGCGCTTCCAGTTTGATCCCTCTTTTGCCACTCGCCCACAAGCCCCCAGCTGGGTGGCTAAGTCAACAGCAGAAGCAAACCATCGATCTTAAGAATCGAACGTCCATTCGCCTAACTACGTACTACTGACACAACGAAGCTAGTTCACTTCTACAAGCATAACGGTGTTCCTTTATAATCAACTAGAGTAAACAATCTCAGAAATAGATCAAAACCTCCAGCACCTGAGAGAGAAGATTGAAATCAAGATAAAAAAACATCTCATAAGATTCAGAAACATTTGTTCCATGATAAGAAAGAAAATACCCTACTGTCTGATGATTTCATTATTAAATAATTGCTCGGGACCACGAATTCTTTTATTTGGCTACACGTTTGACATTTTATCCGGAAAACGAATACGTTTTATTATTTCCTCAGGTGAGGATCGGCACTCAAGGACGCCACGAAATCCAAAATGCGGAATCGGGCCACTCAAATGCCCGATTTTCCGGTGTCGGAAGAGCACCGACACCGGATTTAGCGAGGATGGAGGTCGAGCGGGACCTCCTCCGAGCAAAAAAAACGAAATTAAGACTACATGTTGAAGTGATTTCGAGTATTTTGAAAACATAAAAAATATTTATCCCGAAACGAATTAAGACTACAAGTCATAAATTAATTTGGACAACAAAATCATCAGGCAGTAGGGGTAACCCCTTCTTCGATGCCTTCCCTAAAATATTTAAGCATATTCATACGACCCTAAAAAGACAAGAATATGAAATGATGAAAATGAATCAGCGTATGATATCGGACCAAAGCACATCTCTATGTATTTTGAATGATTCATAACCACGGCCAAATCCAAAGGAAAAATAAAAATAGATTTTATTTAAAAATAAAAAGACTCAAATTTATGATTTTTTTCAATAGTAAGTTATTTCCATTTCCCAACACCAAGCTATTGGAAGCTCACCAAATCATGGGCAAAAAATATGTTTTAAGTTCTTATCCCATCCGTTATATCTCATAAAAATCAACAAAAAAAAGAATGGTAGCTTACTGATCTTTGATTTTGATCATAATTTTTCTATGAATGAAATCATGAATTCGACAAGGGCACATAAGTTCATCGAATTTTGGAAACACAAATATAATGGGTCAGACGAGGTTAGTAGAATTTCATAAAGGGCACTTTGCCTCCGTGTTCTAACTCAAACTTGTGCAACGTTTGACACCAGTCGTAAACTGTTCCAAGATTTTAGACACTGGCTCGATGCATGCAATAAGGCACGTCAGTTATAACAAAAGAGGGGCAAGAGAAGGATCTGTGTACCAAAACTAAGGTGTTGTAAAGGAAGTTTCAATGAGCCATTGAAATAGTCTAGTCCAGTCGAGAGCCTAAAGTGTGACCTTTTATCAACATAAAGTATAGATATCGAACATACATGACAAGAAAAATGGGGTTGATGGATGCAAGCATCCAAGCCAAGAATCCGCCCCTTACTTCATTTGAAACTGATGCCTAAACCTAGATCCGGTTTCGACTCATCAAGGCCATTGACTGTCAACATTGAGCACCCATCGCTTGACGTTGACGACATCGTCGATGTCGTGATGAAATTTTCACTTTATCATTAAAACCATTGATGTAATACACATAGGACCTGGTTTCGTGCTTCGATGGTAACTTCCACCGCAAAATCAAATTTTTGATTGGCAAGGCATGTCAGTTGGTGGCCGGACATGGATCGAATGCTGTTTAACATACTATGGGGTCGAACCATCCGAACTATAAAGAATCCTACCCAAATAGATGGAGTTCAAAATTAAAGATACCATATCCCCCTATTCATTTCTTTTCTACAACGCAAAATTAGAAGGAACACTTTACGAACCTGAAGTACACCCCTAAAAATATTTTAGACCACGAAATCAAAGATCAGTATAATATATAAAACCAGACTCCCCACAAATATAGGAGGGATAGTGATGCCCCTTACTTTCCCTTAAAGAAGAAATCAATACGTAATAACATCAAGGGAAAAAAGCGATCTGACGCCTCATCAATATTAATCAATAACGCATTTCATTCATGAAAATGGAAAGGAGTATATGTGGTCAACCGTGAAGCTGCCATTTTGCAAATGCAAGAAATGCTATATCAACAAAAATGTGAAGTAAAACAAAACCTCAAAATTCAAAAATAATTCGAATTTGAGTAAAGACAGACGTGGTAGTCAAGATAATGGGGAACCCACACGCCAAACTCACAAGCTAGATCATATCCATTATGATTTTTTGAAATGAAAAAGAAAACACATCCTCAAAGAAAACTTTTTCATATCATTATTGAAAAATAACTTCTATAGTTTATCACCAACCCAAAATTCTCTCCCTACATTCAAACACGTGGTTAAGGTACTTCCACACGGCTATTGTTACACACCATGTACATGAAAAAATGTTTTTTATCAAACCTTTACAAGTTAAATAAAACGTTTAGAAGTTATCTGGGCATAACTAGCCTCTTACAATCTTGCTAAATATTCCTCGTTCCCAATACATTTAATCATAACAGTAATACCTTTATGTTTACCTAACCATTAGATGAACATCATAAATACTTTCTATTTCTAATTTCGATGCATGTGAAATGGGTATGGCATGATTAAAAAACTGAATAATGAAGAAGAAGACCATGGGGTTACAAACGCAAAATGGCCATGGGATGCATCTCAACCCATGCAGCTTATCACTGTTGGCATGGAATAAACGACTAGTCAGAGCCCACACACCAAGGATAAAGCACATAGCGTGCGGAGTAAGAATTGCATGGTTATACATGGCGAACCACTTAGCCTTCAATCCGCGCCATGAAGCCTCGGCCTCGTCGCATGTTGGTTTGAGCGGACATTGTATGTCCACACCCCATGGAATGGGTCGAATGTGTTTGATGTCTTCTTAGCCAACCATCGGAGGTAGTGGATGATCTTCGTACATTGGGTCCATGTCTTGCCTTATCGCACCAGTTGCACAAAGAATCGCGAACTCAAAGGTGGAAGCTGAGAACCGAGTGGGTTCTCATATTGAATAGTCGTTGATTCATGCAATTAGTAAGGGGACTATAGATAACGTGATGTGCCTTGTAGTGGCCAATGAACCGCGCATTCCAGCGGTCGCCAATTGTCCACCTACTAGACAATTGCCAATCGACTGGGTTTTTTCGTGGGTAGAAAAAATTGTCATGTACACAGCCGGCGGGATGACCACCCGGTCACGTTTATCTAATGTTCACTATTTGCCTGTATTTGTTGTGGCTATGCAATCATTAAATTCACGATTTCTGGTATGCTGTGTGAAATATATCAAACACAGATATGCTGTCTTTAATATGGCAGATATCAAATATGTAGTTACAAAATGAAAGTGGTCTGGGTATCTCGTACCATTTTCAGCACATCTTAAATTTTAAGTATGGTGGGTATCTGGTCGCTCGGTCCTATTTCAAATAATTATGAAGCAAGCCAAAGATTGATTTGTGTTGTCATGACGAATCATGTTGAAAATGTTTTTTGGACATCAATAATTTCATGATTGGTAATTTCCATATTTTAATTGTAATATTTAGTTTTGAGATACGTATCCTTTATGATAATGTACGAATGTCTTAATAATATATTTTAGATGAATGAATTTCAAGCAAATTCTTGAAAACGTTATGTAAATGAACCAAAATATTGTAACCCCTTTCAGTGTAAACATTTATTTCTTTTATATTTAATGCATTATTGAAACACTCATCAGTTTATAAAAGGAGAAGTTACTAGTTTTTGCATTCCACATATTAAAGAAGACTCACAAAATAGATATGTGGTGAAAGCAAGCATGGAAAACCTTTTCCTACCAAAAAAGAGCGTAGAAGGTAAACTAAGAATAAGAATCCGTTTTCACCCGAGAAGTGTTAAAATTTCATAAGTGCATTTTTTGTGAAATGTTTTTGGTGGCGAATTTTGTGCTATAAAGAGTTCTCAAATGAAGGTTTCACAACAAATTCATATGATGGAACCATCACATTTTCTGTTGTGCATCAAAGCCCAAATGTCAAAGAAACTATTGAAATATGCTCCACATGATTCACTCATGAGGTCCAAAACGCGTTAAATGTGTTTGCAAAAACACCCATATTTCGAACACTAGAACCAATTCCAATCTTAAAAAAATAAAAGTTTTAACCCCTCATCTTTCAATCCCATTTAATAGAAACTAATCTTCATTTAAAGATGTGAAGATTGGCAGAAAATTTCAAAATTTATTTGAAGGTAAGTCATTGGTAATAAGAGAAGCCACTTGACAACCTAAGAGAGATCCAACACGCACGATTTCCATTGAGCATTTAAAGCATTTATTGATTCCAGGAATAAGATGGTCATTAAGAGGTTGTAAATGCTAAAATCCACCATAATACGTAGTATTGTCTTAAAAAACCAATACATGTAAACCAACGTACATCATGTAAACAATGGATAAAAAATATTCAACATGCAAGATCATAACACGGTGACCAACTTGGTTGGATCTACAGGTATACAAATCAACATTGCTCACCATTGAATCAGACAAGCTAGCACAATTCACTACCACTTAAGACAATACGAATCAAGTTGTCGATTCGAAATCAAACCAAGATCATTACTGTGAAAGAAATTATAATATCTCTAAGTGTCCTGAAAGGAAACCCATGGCCATGCTTGAAAAATGAATACAACCCAGGTTCTTGATATTCATGATAGGAGAAATCATGTTTTACCATTTCATGCCAAAACACTAAGATCATTTCCGAAAAAATGAGTATTTTTGGTCAATGCTTCTAACTTATGCCCAATGAATAGGAAGAAGAAAGCATACTTTACATGCCCTCTATCATTAAAAATAATATTCTAGTACGAGATGTCATATAGGCATGGTTTACGCAATGTAATTGATAAAACTAAAAAAAATGGCATCCAACCTTATCCATCTATCTAAAAGGCCTTTTTCCTATACTATATGTTAGGCATATGTGGGAGGAATTGGCCAGCCATAGGTTTCAATGAAATCATTTTTTATAGAAACAATAGAGGTTGTAAAATTGGTAAACCCAGTGAACAAATTGGTTATTTTGGAATTTCCATGACATTGTATGCAACAAGGGGTTTCTCTTATATGAACAGTTCTTTCAAAAAATACTTTGGTGAGATGAAATTACCACAAATAATGCCAATGTCAAGACATGTTATCTATACTTTCTCAAGACTTAAAGAGCCCTTCATTATTCATTGATTTTATTACTACATATAATTCCTTACAACCAAATCAATGTCCCTTGTTAACCCAATGAGAAAACAGCTTGTACAAGCCACTGACAGGCTACAAATGGGGGCTTCTCCATGTGCAATGATTTATCTTTTTTGTTATGTTTCCTTTCACCCTTGTTATAATAAGGTTTGATTAAATCATTACCCATCTTTTACAAATGCATTCTGCGACCATGTCTTTGGAAAAAGGAAACTAGAAAATCTTGTGTGGTGTATCATTTTACTCATTCTAACCCAACTTCCAATAATTTTTGAAGGTATAAAAGTATGGAGAGTGGTTCAAGCGGTGTAATCAAAGATCTTCAAATAACATGATTTTTTTATGTTGTAGGTTACTTGTTTTGGTGATGGCTTAAAACATTTAAATGTTTTTCCCTATGGTGCCAAAGAAATGTTTTTCATTATTAATAAATGAAGCGAAATGCATACTACTTGAAACTACCAAACATATGTGCATAAATTTGAAGAACGTTTATGATGTGCCCTACATTTTGTAATTTGGAATGCTGTTTCTCACACATTTGAGTACCAACAAGGCCCTTAAAGCCGCAAGCATTAATAACATGGAATTGTTTTAAGATTTGAATTATATTTTGAAATTGTTTTCCAATTGTGGCATCAATGTGCCCTCAACGTCTATTGAAAAGCTAAATATAATTATATGGCCCATTTGATGTGGTCTCGTAGGTCAAGACTTGCTTGGCGAGGAAAGATATATCACGAATTAATGGTACAATATGATTATGCGTGATGGTGGCCAAACAATTGATTGAGTTTTCCAATAGAAGAAAGCGATAGCAATAGTTTCTTACAAATTTCAAGGGCATGCACCGTTGTAATAGGTTTCACAACCACCTTAGCTACTTAAAGTGACAAGCAAGTTTCCTATGTTATTTTGGTTGATGTGAGAAAGAATCCTCACATTTCTAACAACATAAGTTAACAATTGAAAAGGAAGTAAAAATTTTCACCACAAGTATTATTTTATAAGAACACTTTGCCCAGCTTACCTTGAATGATAACGTCATGAGCATATATAATCGTTAAGTATTGTATGGTTTATTCCATATACGTGGTCATGCCCATGCACATGCACTTACACAAGGACAAGAACATGCAAACACACAAATGCAGACATGCACATGTAGACATGCACATGCAAAAACACAAGCACATGGCCATGACCTTTAATGCTCATGCCTACACCTAGACGTTTTAGCACAGCACAAGAGGAGAGGGGAAGCCACTCACGGCCTTCATGCCACCCATGATCAGCATCACGAGATCCATGAGAAAGAGGTCAAACTCCAAAGGTAAATGATCTTGTAGCTCCAGCTGCACACACTATGTGCCTGCGCCTTCGCCGCTCCCGCCGCCGCCGCCGTTGTATATGAAGCTGTCACGGAGTTTGGCATTGGCGCCACTCATGAGACGTAGTGCATTGCACCCATTGCTGGCCACCGAGACTTGGCTCTCGAGCCCCTCCAGAAGCCGCTGCCCTATCGGGCAGATTGTGATATCATCCTCCAACAGTAGAACCTACCGCGAAGGAGAGGGTGGCGTGCACATGGCATTGGATTGCGCATAAACTCTAGCGAGGCCTCTTTGTGTGGCTTGTGGCATGGCATGGATGCATTGGCATGGGTGGACAGGTCATGATACAACATTTGAGACATGGAAAAAATATGCCATGACAATGCAAAGCGGTGTAGAACATGGTCTTCATGGCACGCCATGGCCAAGGGGGGCACGTCACTCGGCATTGCAAGACAGAGAAGGACTTGGCAAACCACAACAATGTGGGGACGTCGTAGAGGGAGCAACATAGAAGACCTGACATGATGTGGCCTAGAATGCATCTGCAAAAGATGGCATATAGAAACATCATGTTGTCGGGCATGACATGACATGCCATGGCATGGCATGCATGGGATGGCATGGCATGGCATGGCATGGCAGGACGTGGTACCAGATAACACAGCATACCATTACACGCCTTTTCAAACCACGACAAAGATTGGGATGACTAGTGGACGTACGGACGATCAGACACGTAGAAAGGTAGGCACGCAGACTGGTAGGTGGGGAGATGGGAAGACATGGGGACAAAGCAACGGGGTGACAAAGTGAAGGGGGTAGTTAGAGACAGGGAGACGAGAAGAAGGAGAGATGGGAAATTGAAAGCTATCATCTTACATGCTCTCTTCAAAGGGATGTGACCAACCACACGTCAATAACTGTGAGCTTTAACATACTATGTGAGGTGTGTGACCAGGCATTACCTTGAATCTGTGCACAAGGTCCTGATCTTCAGCAGACATCTACAACACGTTAAACGATGGCCCCAACTGGTATTGTTGATGTTGCTTCTATTGTTAATGCTGTTACTACTGCTGCTACTGGGATGGAGTAGACTGCTAGTCCACGTGCTGTTGCTGAGCAACCTCTCCTGCCGCTCCCCTCAACCTCTCCCTAGCAAACGACCACGAGCCCAAGCTCCCTTTATTCCCAAGCCCTACTAGCATCCCCTCTCCACCATGCCCAGGCCCTCCCCCTTGTCTTGCCAGACCCACGCCCTTGAAGAAAGTGGGGGACAGTCTTTGTCCCCCACCGATGTCACCATCATACCACCTAGCGATCCCCCGCCTCCACCTCTGCCTCCCCTTCCTCCTACCCCGCCTTGGGCCCCCTCGCAGCGCTCCCTCTTGCCGTCTTTCCAGGACCTCTGCCTCTGCTTCCCCCAGAGGGAAAAAACTCCTGGCCCCATGACTTGGTCACACTCACAAACCTCTGATAGGTAGAGGAACTACTTGACGTGCCTCCTCCTCCTCCTTGACCACCACGACCTCCTTCTCCTCCCCCCGCCCCTCCGCCGCCACCACCTCCTCCTCCGAGCCTTACCCCAGCAGGTCAAGCACCCCTTCCGCCACCAAACGCCATCACCGGGCCAGCACCGCCTAACAGCATGCCGCAAATAATGGACAACGGCCCGTAATTAGCCGCTAACATGACCCCTCTCATGGCTTTCGCTTTGTCATCATCGTCGTCTTTGATTCTCCATCTTCTTTGGTTGTGTCTGTTATCACCTGTCCTTTGTGGCACGAGCACATGTACATCTTAGCGTTTTGTGTAAGCCACTTGCAAACCCATATCCCTGAAATAAAGTATGTCCCACTGATGCCAAGTACGAAACCAGTCATTAAAAAGAGCCCAGACCGTGATGTATAGTCCAATGCAAATGCTTAGTTGGTTGAATGTTGATATTGGTCAAAGAGAATGATCAGACTATGATGTACAGTCCAGAAATCCACTATATGCATCGACATGGGTATTCCATGTTATCTTTTCAAAACAATTACATTGAATGTCCACTTCTTCCATTACATGTAAAAAAAAGACAAACACACTAACAAGCAAGAAGACAACCAAACAGTCTGCCTTCACCAAGGGCCTTTAGTGTGATTGGTCACATGCTATGTGGCTCGCCCTCTCCACTTGGTAACATCGTCATTCTTCTTATCCAAGAGCACGAAATGATACAGAGCCCTGTGAAGGTGCTCTCCCTTGTTTTTCACACCATGGACACAAGACGTAGACAAGAATGAAAAGCTTGGACTAATGGAAGAAGTTCACAGACCTTTCGAAATCCCTCGTTGTCCTCATTGTTGGAATAGTCCTCGTGGACATCATCCCTGCTGCAATGTGGCATGCTAAGCGTGGCAAGCCGCCGGTGGATACATTTGAATGATTGTCACCTACACCTCATGTTGTATTCCTTACTTATCAATTGGTACGGTTTAGGAACCTTAGGCTCAAAGTCCTCATGGAGAATGAATACATTGGGTTGTACACTTCCTTCTCTCCACGTTTGTACAAAAGAAATTGATGTTGGTCGTACTCGCGATTGTCGTCGTCAAAAATGGTGATGGGATCTTATGTAGATACGGAGCAGTAATGTCAGCTTCCATTGAAATGCTTGCGGATCCTGAAACTGCTACTGTTCTAACTACTGTTGTAGCCTCTGCAGCCTTTACCACTGTTTGAGTGCTACCTACTGGCCAGCGCCTAACATAAGCCTTGGCGCACACTACGTGCTCTGCTCTCTCCAACCGCCTTAGCAACATTGCCCATGCTGCTAGTGCCACAAGTAGAGGATTGGTGCACATGGATATGGTGTGGCTTGTCAAGCCACACAGTTGGCATATGTTATTTTCTTTGTGGTGCTCGTTCAGTTCCAATAGCTTGCCATGGGGCCTTCCACTGCCACGTTGGGGTCTTGGCTACATCCAAGTAACCCCTTCCAATGGGATCAAAGTTACTGGGTCCAAAGTTGGCATAGGGTTGTTCTAGGCTTGATAAAAAACCTTTTTTGTGAGGACAATGTCACAAAGTGGCTTTGGTGTATTCCAACCACCATGGAACACTGCACACGTGTGCACGCATGATTTTCCCCACTCTTTCCATGCTCCGCATATACACAACCGTTTGGCGATGTGCACGTGCTATACCCAACTGTGTGCTCCGTGGACCGTAGCAATGTGAAGCCCCTCGTGAATGAAGACATACCCGTTGCACAAGACGGACACGTTTAGCCTTGGCCTCTAGATTTGGTGGCAGGTTGCCCTTACATGCTTTTTCCTCTCTCACGTTCAGTCATCAGGCGCTACACCCACACAAAAAATGACAAAGCAATAAAACAGCTATAGTTTCTGCACTACGATGATGCATGCATTGACGACTTAGAGGCGTTTCAAGTACTGTGCCCATTGTGACCAATACGGTAGTAGACATGCGTCCATCGCTCTACTAGGATGTGGCCCACCTCGCCACTATGAAACAGGCAAATAACACAGCGTGGGTTCTGCCGGCTCATTATCTCCTCACAACTTCACGTGGGTCAACGCATGGGCAAGACACCAGCACTTAAAACTGACATATTTTCCATACTATCATCGGACAATCTATCGAAGGTGCCACGAATTTTATGTGTGCGTGGCACCAGGCAGCTATTTTTCAACTGCGTTCATTATTCTCTTTTCTTGCTTTCTGATGACTGTAGTGTCCTAATTTGTTGCTATAGGGAAGGCAATGGCGAGGTGGAAGCACTACTAGGTATTTTGGTCCTCATGTTATGTTGGTAGAAGTGCCCACGCCATGGGAAGTACATGATCTTTGGTGACAAAGTACTATGCCACAAACGTCTGCTTAAGATTTTTCTTTAGGAAATTCACTTCCATTTTTACGTTGTAGAAAGAGTGCTAAAAATCAAGAACATTAGCACTCAGAGCCACAAAGGCTTCGTGGAAAGCGTTGCCCTTAGTTCTTATGAGCTATCACACACAAACTACGATATGGAGTCAGGCAATTTCACAAAGAAAGGTAAACAAAAAATGGACAAGGTGATACTCACAACCTCTTGCATGTATGCCAGGAATTGGGATCATGACATGCTCCGAGAGCCTACAAGCTTCTATTGTGCTGCCATCTTTGCGTGGTAAAAGGTACTGAGGTCGACGTCCTTCCTGGTTGCGTTGTTAACGAATGCATCAAGACTGGTTACATCCACACATGGGTTATATTGCACCGTAGTATAAATATTCCGGGGTACCCACTTTACGGTATTTTTCATATCTCCACTTCTGCTTCCAACACCAAAGATGCATTTGTGTCCATCCTTCCACTGAGAAACCTTCACCATCCCACTTTGCGTGCACACGTGGACGCTCAATATCCACGGGTAGTCCTTCTCCTTCAATTAGGCATGTTGAGCTGTGAACCTGATTGGCTTGCTCCACAACCTACACATGGTCATGCCCTTCTTGATGAGGTAGTCGTCCACAACCTTACGACACTCGCACATGTCCTTGAACTCCATCCCACCCAAGGATGCGCCATCAACCTTGGTGCGCTTTGGTGCTTTTTTTTTTAGCTCATCGTCAAATGACCCTGACAAAGTCATTTAAAACTATGAGATACATAACAAGAATACAGCGACTGAGAGTGCAACACATCAAATAAAGGAAACAAGTGCAAGTGAGACGAGATAACATAAGGTCTTTGACCCTGCGGTGGTTCATTCCTTGAATGGTCTAGACATAGCTTAGGGGCTGCAGGCCTCTCTTGGGATGACAGGATGAGGACAAGTTTAGTGTCCAATCTTGGATAAAAATGCAGGCGATGAGACAGCCGACGTCCTCGCCTATGGGAAGCGAACCACCGCAATTGTGTAGCAAAAGCGTCTAAAAATGGGTACTAAATGAAAATCTTGACTTTTTAAAAAAGGTGATACCCACTTAGGTGCACACCTGGATGTATGACTTCCTTGGTCATATTTGGAACCATGGTGAGGCAGTGAACAGTGCCTGAGGAACAAATGCAGAGCCTTAACGAGCAGTTTTTAGGTTGAATTCATTGGGTAGGACAGAATGGAGGGAGAGGGGACATAATGAAGCCATCTTTAGTGCGGCATATATTGCACCTGAACTAAGCAATTTCCGCATGTCAGCGTCATTGAACGGTGCGTCCATGGAACATTCCTCATATGCCAAGTTGGACACGTATAGGCTAGTGGAAGGCACCAAAATTTGAATGCGACATCTGGGGAGTCGATGTTGTTTATGTCTCAAGCTACGAGGACCCATGCAGAACATGACACTACCCCATCATAGAAAGATCACAAAATCATGTACATATTCACTTTCTGAAGCATTATTATGTAATATATCATCGTTTGCAATGTATTCCTCCACTCCCAAAAGCATGTACGGTACAATGTTTATAAAGATGACGTCAATTTCTACAACTAACGAATACATTTTCAATATATCACTTTTTTCTAAAACTTAATGACCGTGTACCCATGGGTTAAAATAATGGAATGGCTTGCTCGTATAGTGTTGCATTTTTATAAGTTCCGGGTACGCCGTGAGATGCTGTGGTATTCATGGGACACCGGGTATGTCGTGTCTAATTTTTGACCCATGGGTATGCCAGCTTAAAAGTGTGCATGGTCTGGGTATGTGAGATAGTTAACCCATTAGAATACATGGAAACTTATACTATGACCATGGAAGGGGAAAACATGTTTTGTTCCCAACATCCATATATTATGAAGGAAATTACTTGAAATGAAAAGTTTTGATTTGAAAAGAGGAAAATTGTGTCTCAACTAATGTTGTTTCCATTCGTATTGTTCAAATCAAACCTATAAAAGATTTAAGTTCACACATTTTTTAAATTGAGCATACATAAAAATATGTGTTAACTCAAATAAATTCTCATTAAAGTGATTTATAAAAACTACATTACGAATAAATCTCATTATGACCAAAGGTGATGAATCTTGAAACAATTTGTATTCATATTGAGGAGATTTCTAATACGCACATATATAAGAAAACCTTTTTATTAAATTTGTAAAATTATTTTTTTAACTACCAAACTGCCCAATACATGAGATAAAAACGTGAAAAACAAAATTAAGACAAATTTCAATAGCAGAATTGAAAACAATGAGAAAACAATGCGGATTGTCATATTGATCAAAACTCGAACAAAAAGTTAACAAAAATAAATTAACCAGAAGTTTCAAATAAATATTAATGTTATCATCAAATTTGGCATTGATTAAAAACGTTTCATTCATTCTTACCACATGGAAATAGATTTATACAAATGCATTCAAATAGTACAAAATACATGCCATCATTGTGAAAACTTTTATTGATATTTTCAAGCATGAATTAATACTTGATATTTCAAATTTCATGCATATAATAAATTTGATGACATAAAAACTTGATCAAATTGGTCGAATTTGTAGGATATCTTAAAGGAACAATCATAACATGTTATTTTTGTCAGATATCTCCGTAATATTTTAACATTCATGTTCATAAACGTTCACAATTCAACGTGATAATTTAATCTCATGCCTTATTGGTATGCTACACAAATAAGATCATGGAAGCAAAATGTAACCACCCTTAGAATACATATTTTTCATTTCTCAAACAATCATTAATCATGTATGGAGATATCATAGAACTCAAACCTGATATCGTTTTATTAATTTTTGATTTCATTTCGGATAAATGTAAATGGTTTTCAACTTTCTCCTATCAATGATCAATAAAATTCCTTGCGTTTTAGAATGTAATGGTGAAATCAAGTTATTCCTTTGGAAAAGCTTGAAACATACGCATTGTGCATGATTGAGAAACTTTGTACCATTACTTCGAGCCTGAATGAATCAAAAAAAGATCAAGTTGATGTATTCTTCATGTTACATGTGAGAAGACACCACTGATATTGTCCATGTAAATATCATGGTATAAGAAGGTTTGTTTGTTGAAGATGTTTAAAAATAAAATATTGAGTCATGTAATTGAAAATTAATACCATCAACTATCACAGGTATGACATGCATAAAATAATCTAGATTATTGACTCGTACATCTGATTGTGCTCAAAACAAGCATTTGATGATATGAGGCCATGCATACGTCAAGTCATTGACAAGTGGAAGGCAAAAGGTGACAAAAGAATCAATTCTCACCTAATTACTTGTAAGGTGATAGTTCAAAGTCGCGGTATTCAAAATAATATATGAAAAAGTGTCGTAAATTTTCTTACAGCTCACATCATTTAAGGTGCCTTACAAGTTCGAGGAATTTAATTAGTGAGCATCATTTCATAGGTGACCTAATGTGTATTGTGGAAGATTTCACTTTATGTTGAGATTATATGGTGTATCTCATATTGTTTTGCCAAGAACATGTGCCCACTTGTAATTGAAAGTGTATCATTTTGTTCTTTGTTTTTATTATACTCATTTCATGAATGAAACAATAATAATAGCTTTCGTACGTGTGATATGTGGAAGTTCATATACTTTATGGAAGATGGTGCGGATTTTTATACAAAAGTTTACCCATGAAAGATGAAGTGGGCCTTATCTTGTTGAGCTTGTGGTTTGAGTTGGGATTTGAGGTATCTTAAGACATAAGCTTTTCATTAGAAATTTTTGAACTTGGCTACTATGACGGTGTATTTACGTTGTACAAAATGAAATAATGTACATTGGTTTCCTACTAAGGATGTTTGTGTAATTGTTCATGCAAATGATTAACTATATTATGTAAGATGATGAGTTGCAATTTGGGGATTTTTCTTTCAAACAATGGTGTGTCTCATTGATGGCTTAGGATGAACATTACGATGTGGTAGCTCTCCACTACACATTGCAGATTAGGTGTGAATTCCATGACTTTTACACCTAGATTGAGCATACTTTCCCGTTGATTTGTGATAATTGTGTGGATGATGATTCAAAGTAGCCTTGTGCAAAGACTAGTTTTGAGAAGTATTTGGGTTTCGTTTTCTTGGGGGTGGTTATAAGGAATTAAGTTTTTTCTTAGAATATGGTTTTTTTCCTTTTAATGTTGTTTATGTAACATAACTCTACTTATCTCACTAAATCTTTAGTTGTACAGAAGACTTGATGCTGAGATGTTTGGGTTTTTAATTTCTCACCCCAGTGAAAGACATGACATCGCATGTTCTCTTTTTCCAGCTTTCTTCGTCACAAACCTTTCCGCAATCTATCTTGACCAGGACATCATGGACACAGGAGATGATGGAATGCGTATTCTGATAAGAATCTTCTACATTGAGAACTTACAAAAGCATGACACGAATAACATGACTTTCACAAATAAAGAGAACAGAGCTCACGATCAGAGTTTCAATTCTCGTATCCATTCTTCAAGGCAAGAATCGGGAAGTAATTCAGCTGGTTTACTCAAACACGAAACAGTTTGGTGCACAATCGCATTGGCTTCTAAAGAGCATTTGGACAAGCTAAGCTGCGTACCTTGACAGGACACGTCTCGGACTTCTTCCTGTCTTCATATCTCATGCATCTTGGGACGGGAATAAATTGACCCGGACAGGTCATCACTTTGTTGCATGGTTGTGCCACCGTAGCAATTTCTCATGATTGCTTTTGTTGATGAGTTTCTTCTTTGTCGGTGGAATAACTGCAGCTGTTGTGGGTATTCGCATGACCGGAAACGCAAAGCAGGACGATACAGTGCAGGCAGGGGAGTTAACCTAGAGATTTAGCTAGAAATTTCGACATGGATTTTGAAGGATGTCATCCTAGTTTTCGATTTCTCTTGCGTCCACAACCATCTGGCTACATAGGCCGTGTTGACTCAAGCGATTCTAAGGGAGGAAAGTCCGCATAACATTGGTGTCACATCGCATTCCTGCTAATGGCACTGTGTGCGAAAACAAGGTTCAAGCCTGGACCTTTACAAGCGACGATGGCTCACGATGCAAGAAGTTCCTCATCTCCATCACCAGTGTTTTCACCACATTCATCAGGAATGGTGGCAGTCTTGGATCAAGATGATCTTCATCATCTTAATGAAGATCAAGATCTACTGCTTGGATCAACCCCCGACACAACTAAGGACAACTCTGCGTTTAAACATTTGGGAAAGATGGCCATGGAATAACTGGAATTTTGTTCCATTGAAAGTGTTTTCCTCTTGGTCGTTGTAGAATTCGCTTCGATAATAGACTCTGGGTGCACCATACATATGACCAGCAATAAAACCTAGTTCACAACATTTAAGCCACTACAGCTTCCAAAGGTTGTTTTCATGGGAGATGGAAGGATAATTCTAGTAACAGGCACGGCTCTGTCCGCATCAGCATTATTTTGAAAGGAAAACCCGTTTCTTGCCTCTTGGAAGATGTACACTATGTCCCATAACTCTCAGCCAACCTGCACTTCAGACAAAGCTCAATCACAAAGTTTTCGGAGTGGTACTTAATCCAGACAAAAGGAGCACAAATTTTTATTTATCACAAGACCTTGCTGTTTTTGCCAAGCAAAAATGAAACCTCACTATCCTTCACATGATTTGGAGTGCAACTGTTCCTTCAAAACCAGATTTAGTCTTCCATGGAGCATCAACTGAAGATCACCAGATAGATATCCCATCTCACACGCACCCGTGGAGTAAACCTATGGCATAAAAAATTGGATCACACAGGCAACGACACCTTGACTCGCATGGCATGGAAGCACCTAGCTCACTCCTTACCGAGCTCCATCTCTATCCAAGTAGCCAACGTGACATGTGAAGGGTGCCTTATAGGCAAACTACCTCAAGATCCTTTTCCAAGTCATCCTACATCGAAAAAAACAAGAAAACTCAAACTCATTCATATGCACCACTATCAAATCCCAACAAAATCACTGACTGGCAAGCAGTTTTTTCTCTTTCTCATTGATGACCAGACCCAGTACACATGTAAGATTCCTTTGTCACAAGTCTGATATCATCATTGCTCGGATGAAAATGGATAAGAATGAGACCGACATTAGTATCAAGTGCTTCAAGTCCAATAACGCCACCGCATTGTAGAATCAAAACCTCGGCTCTTTGTGCAATGAAAAATGCATTTGCGAAGCATCTCTCATGCATCTAAGCTCAGATAAAATTGAAACGCTTAAAGAAAAAAAAATAATAACGACAAAAGCAGGGTGCGCAACATCCTCGTCAACTTTGTCTCTTGGGTTGCCATCTTGCTATACCCCCACGGTGTTCACCACAACATGCCCAACAATGAGGCTAAGCCGCACTTCTTGAGATCACACTTCTGCGCACTAAACCTGATGCTTCCATGGATGCCTTTGTCACTCAAACTGTGGCTCCTATGCATTACCCTGACACCCTCACTCGACCAAAGGCTGCTGAATGGAAAATTGTAGTGGTTAATGTGTATGCATGGCACCTCAATCAGTTGACCTCAAAGATTTTTATACCTCCTCCTAAGGCTTTGGTTGTCTCCTATCAATGATTCTCTGAGGACCTCTGACGCAAATCGATATATCTATATCTATATGTACATCTATATCTATACCTATATCTAAATCTATATCTATATCTATATCTATATCTATATCTATATCTATATCTATATCTATATCTTTATCTATATCTATATCTATATCTATATCTATATCTATATATATATCTATATCTATATCTATATCTATATCTATATCTATATCTATATCTATATCTATATCTATATCTATATCTATATCTATATCTATATCTATATATACATCGATATCTATATCTATATCTATATCTAGATCTATATCTATATCTATATCTATATCTATATCCATATCTATATCTATATCTATATCTATATCTATATCTATATCTATATCTATATCTATATCTATATCTATATCCATATCTATGTCTATGTCTATGTCTATGTCTATATCTATATGTATATGTATATCTATATCTTTATCTATATCTATATCTATATCTATATCTATATCTATATCTATATCTATGTCTATGTCTATGTCTATGTCTATATGTATATCTATATCAATATCTATATCTATATCTATATCTATATCTATATCTATATCTATATCTATATATATATCTATATCTATATCTATATCTATATCTATATCTATATCTATATCTATATCTATGGCTATATCTGTATCTATATCTATATCAACATTAATATCTATACCTACATCAATATCTATATCTCCATCTATGTCTTTATCTATATCTATATGTATATCTATATCTATATCTATATCTATATCTATATATATATCTATATCTACATCTATAACTATATCTATATCTATATCTATATCTATACCTATATTTATATCTATATCTATATCTATATCTATATATATATCTATATCTTTATCTATATCTATATCTATATCTATATTTATATCTATATCTATATCTATATCTATATCTATATCTATATCTATATCTATGTCTATGTCTATGTCTATGTCTATGTCTATGTCTATGTCTATTTCTATGTCTATA
>SZWC01003215.1:143626-162391 GCA_023375785.1 Penium margaritaceum
TGAGTATGAAGGGGTGGGACAGGAGGGAGCCGGAAGGGGCGGAGGGGAGAAGAGGGGGAAGGAGCGGCAGCGACGAACGACCGAGGGCATAGAACACCGAGGGACGGGATGGGGACCAACGCAGCAAGGGGAGGGTGCCCGGATGCCGGAGAGGACGACCCAGGAAGGAGGAGCGGGACAGCACCACGGGAGGACGGAGGAGCGGGAAAGAGACGGGGCAATAAGCGAGGGGAGAGCAGAACGGTGCCGTGGACCAGGGCCGGACGCCGGGCCATAGCCGATGGAGCCGATGAAGCAGTGACGGGGACGATGGAGGCGGAGGAGCAGAAGGCGTGGAGGACAGGGGAGCCGATGCGGGAGGGGGAGGGAGAGCACACAGAGGAAGGATGTAGGGCCAAGGGAGGAAAGTGGGGAAGGAAGAGAGAAGGAGAGAGGGAGGGAGAGAGAGGAGAGAGGGAGAGAGAGAGAGAAAGAGGGAGAGGGATGAAGAGCTAGGGAGGAAGGGAGAGAGAGAGAGAGGGAGAGAGAGAGATGGAGAGAGACAGAGAAAGAGAGAGAGGGAGAGCACAAGGGAGGAGGGAGGGAGAGGGGAGAAAAGGCAAGGAGAGAGAGGAGGAGGGACGGGTAGGCAGGTGGACGAGGAGAAGAAGGAGGCGGAGGGGACGCGAGTGCAGTGGGAGAGAGGCGAAGGAAGAGGGGAGAGAAGAGGTAGTAGAGAAGAGAAAGGTGAAGGCAAGGAGGGAGAGAAGCAGGAGGAGATGCACAAAGGAGGACAAGGCAAGAGGAGAGAGAGAGAGAAGGAGAGAAAGAGAGAGGGAGAGAGAGTGGGAGAGAGAGAGAGAGAGAGAGAGAGAGAGAGAGAACGACAAAGGGAAAAGGAGAGAGGAGAGAGAGCGGAGAGAGGGAAGGGCAAAAGCAGGGCCAGAGGAAAAGAGAGAGGGAGAACGAGGGGACGGGGTGCGACAAGACAGAGGGGGAGGCAAGGAAGAGAGAGCAACGATAGGAACACGACGCGCGCAGAGAAGAATGAAGGGGGAAGGGAGGCGGACAAGGGAAGGGAAGTACCAAGGGGAAGGAAAAAGGAAGGACAGGGTGGGGAGGAGAACAAGGCACAGGAGGCAGAGAGTGCGGACACGAGCCGCACGAGGGTGCACACGAGGCACAGAGAAAGCGCACACGAGGTGCAGAGATAGTTGTGATAAACAGACAAGAGAGGGAGAAAGGAAAAGAAAGAAAGAGAGAGGAAGAAGAGAGAAAGAAGAAGAAGAAAGAAAAAAAGGAAGAGAGAAAGGGGCGTGGACATGTATTCCAGGGAAAAAGTAAATGTAAATACGTTTTTATTTGATAGGTAATTATTTTGTGTCTCTATGTACAAAAAATACTTTTAATATGCTTTTCTTGTTGAATTATGCATCCTAAATATTTAATAATTTTTTAAAGTTTTATCTAAATACTGAAAACCAGTAAAGTGGAATTTTGTACAAATGGATAACAGATAAATTAAAATTTTCCCTATAGAAAACATCATGTACCTTAGGCCACCAATTAGTAGGTCCTCCTTTTTCTCTTCCCTCCTTCCCCATATTTCTTCTTTGTTTCACCTTCATGACTAGAGTTGGAAAACGAGTACCATCTTGTTGGTATTGACCTTCAATCCCCTTCTGGTGCCTCTTTTTAAGCACAAGGCTCTCTTTCACATTGTTCAAGGAGAGAGTTTTATGCTGGTCCAGGGCAACTAAGGATTTAAGATTCCTGAAAGGATAGAAAGAATGGTTATCATAAGCCAATGGTCCTTGAAAGGGTTCTCAATATGGTAAGACCTACTCTGGTTAATCATGGATCTAAACTAATCCATTTTCAAAAAGTGAATACCAGATAAATATGGAAATTCTATGATGGATTGAATCAAAAGCACAAGTGCAAACATGATTTTCCAAAATATCCTTTGTTGCGAGGATGCCAAGGAAAAGGAGCTTCTATTTGGAAAGGTGAAAGTATATGTTGCGAAGGGATTGGTCACTTTTCAAGAGGCTGGTACGGGCCTCATCAGATGAAAGAGAGAACTGTGCTTTTTTATCCTCAAGTACATACCTCCAGAGATCCTACTCTACAACAAATATCCTATCATTACTATTTCACTTGAAGAAGTATATACCTTTGAACTTGGCGAGGTTAATCCGGTCCACCGTAAAAGCAATTTTCACCATGGTGATGAAATTCGTAGTCTACAAATGACCCTCTTGCATAGGAGGGTGAAAATAATACATTACAGATGATTTACAGACCTGTGCTAGGTTTCGTACCGTGAGTTGAAGTTGGTTAGCACTCTGAGAGGTGATCAAGTTCTAAGAGAGCCACCTAGGATGGAACAAATGATTGCAAGGAAGAGTTGCAGGATGCATAGTAATCTATCACATAAATGTATGAATGATTTCATAAAACAATTTTCTCAGTAACCCTTTCTTGAGAAACATCATTGTGACAAATTTATAAGAAGCAAGTGTGTGCCTCTTTTGGCAAAGAGAGAACAAAGGTATTTTGCTCAAAGTTCATCCATGTACTAATTTTCCCTAACTAGTCGCAGAGCGTTAGCCACATCATCATGCAAGAGAACCTTTACCTTCACATGATGGACAGTAAATAGTCATGGAAAATTCTTTAAATTGATTCTCGTAAAGGTCCTCCTGTCTCTTCTTCTCCACAAAAGTTGCTCTCTTCTATCTTGCTGAATTAGCCTCACCTTGTTCAGTTAAAACTTCTCAAGTCATCATTTTATTCGGACCCATAACCTTCAAAACCTAGGAATCAATACCTTAATCAAATTCTTACAAAATTGAGTTCCTTCAAGTATGTTGAAATCTTCCAGATATATTAGATGCATCTGTGATGCCATATTATATTTTAGCGCCAAATAGCTGAGATACCCATAAAACGCAAAGTATGAATCTCATCCACCCCAAACCAGAAAAAACAACTGCCCTATATTCTATAAAGGGATCCATTTTGTTTAGGTAAAACGTCACACAACCTAGTATTTATAACTAAAAAGCTCATCCGCCCATCGTTGAGTGAATATATCCTAACCATCCATCGATCGCTGCTACCGCTATGCCGATAAAAAAGAAAAATGAAGAAAAGGCATGGCAAGGCAGCATGCCATGCGTTGATGACACATGAAATGCAGAACCCCCTGCTAGTATCATAAACCCATAACAAGAATGAGGACACTAGTGTAAGAGGCAATGGGTGAAACATAAAGAAAAGGATGTGTGTTGCTTTGGCCAGTGCTTAAAAGTGAGGCACTATCCTAGAGGTAGGAGTGCTAGTAGTCGAGGGTGAGACACAAGAGGATGATGTACGTGAAGACGAGATGATGGAGGAAGACAGAGAAGCAAGGAATTGAAATGTCTGGGAAGCAAGGGAGTCACAAGAATCATGTGAACCAAGGGGCACCCGGCATGATAGTCACACGCCAAGCCCTTGGGAAAAACCTCCCAACCCGCATCCCCTTAGTGTGTGGTCCAATCCTTGAGATGATGCACGACCCTCTCCTAGTGGCAAGACTGCTACTAGTCACCAAAGTTCCCGCCGTGAGACACTCCCAACAGCGCTTGCACCAAGGTGCGCTGGAAAAGACTTGTTGGATCGAATGGACGTGTGTGAGACAATTCTTGAAACATAAGTAAAGTTGGGAAAGAAATGAATCCTTAGACATGATACATCGATACAAGGCAATTTTTAAAGTCCTTGGGTCAGCTTGGCATGCATAGAACAACCCCTAGGCATCTTTATTTTCCAGCCCTTATGAGCCAGCCAAGAGCCCCAAGGACCACGTTCATTCTGGGGACCAAGTTAAGTATACCGTTTCAAGGACCGTGTTAACTCCACTGCTTTGAGGACCGTGTAATCTGCACTTCTCTGAGGACCACATTAATCGCACCACCCCTATGGAAGACAACTTTGTGGATGGAGTAGTTGTGCTCAAGCCAATAGCTAAGCCACTGCACCAAGTGCTGCCTCCCATTTCCACGCTGATGGTGCTCAAGAATCTTCTCACCACGTACTCCTCATACTCCACTAAGACTAGTGGGAAGGATCTTGTCCATGCACAACGAATTGCACATTTTTCTCCTTTCAGGCCTAGAGGAGAGAAGCAAGGAACACAAGATGGATCCCGTACTGGTGTGGTAGTTCCAACTTATAGCTCACAGCGGACCCGTTATCCTTAACCAAATCGGGCCCACCCACCAAGGTTTGAGCTTGTCTCTACACGCGCCCACTTGCTACAGGTTTCGTGAGCTAAGCAGCACTCTTTATACCACTAAGAATGCCTTGACAATCTGGTGCTTGAATGCTTGCTGCTTCATCTGTTGTTGTGCTTTGTGAAGCATCTTAAGCATGCTCTGCCACACCTCTATCAAAATACTTGCAAACTGCTACACTGCGGGGAGGTTCGATCCTGATGCAATGTCAAAGGGATATGCTGGCTGCACCCCATACACCATCTCAAAGGGAGACCTCCCTGTTCAGCATGCATTGTTGAGTTGTAGGCAAACTCAACCATAGAGAGCTTGCATTTCCATCCCTCACCATGTGGCTCAAAGATTCCCCCGCAATAGGTGCTCCATGGTCTCATTAGTGAGCTCGGTTTGGCCATTCGCTATGGGATGTTATACTGATGAAAGGGCCACACAGATGTCCAACTTCTTGAAATGTTCCTCCCATAACCGAGAGGTGAAGGACGGGTCTCTATCCAAGAACATGCACTTCGGCACCCTATGAAATTTGATGACATGTTACAAGAGGTTTTGAGCCGTACCTGCTCCTGTGACCATCCCTTGCATGATGTTCCTCAATGCAGTACGTGCAAGAACCCCCACAAAGTCAAGTGAGATTTCCATCCACAGTCGCTCCGGCACCAATAGTAGTTGCAGCTTCCTTAGCCACTGGACCTTCCGTGACTTAATGAATTGGCACATGTCATAGGTGCTAATGTACTCCTTGCAAGCCTCTCCTTCAATCACCCACCAATATTGACGCACAAGCATCTTGAAGTGCAAGTTGTGCATCTTCTCCAGCAGCGCCTCCCGTAGCGATACACTTCTTCGTACCACAATGTGGTTTCCCTTCTCTCACCACCAATACTGGCCATATCACTTGAACCCCTTCACCGTAATCCTGGCAAAGTCCTGGTCCCCTACATACCCATGAGAAAAAAGGTTACGGATGATCAGAGATCCGGCTAGCACCGTGATTGCATGCACACCTAAGTCCGGACAATGCAAAAGCAGTTTCACTGGGTTGATTCTCCTTGGTTTGTACTGAATTTTGTACTCGAAGCTGCCATCCACCAGCTCCACCAATAGTGCTTGACAACAACTCAAGTTTGGCTACGATTTGAGGTACTTGAGCATGTAGTGGTCTGTGTGTACCACACACCGCTGTGCCTTGAAGTAGCAACTTCACTGCTTCAATTCCTAGGCCACCTTGAGCATCTCCTTCTTATGGATTGTGTAGTTGAGCTCAGCCCCCTTTTCTTCTTAAAGGAGTACGCAATGGGTTGCAACCCCTTTCCTTGGTCTGGCACCAGAACTCTGTTGATTGCAGTCACTTGCATCCCTCGCCGACACGTACTCCTTGCTCATTTCCGGATGCACCGAAACCGGTGCCTCATACATTGCAGCCTTCATTACTCCAAAGGCCTTCACTTCCTTTACGCCCCACGCCAAATGGCACCCCTTCTTAAGCAGGTCTGTCAAGGGTGCTCCTAATGCAGTGTGACCCTACATAAAGCTCCGGTAGTAGTTAGTAAAATCCCCAAAAAACTAGATTTCACACATGCACGCCAGCTCTGGCCACTCCTTCACCTCTTCCACCCTTTTGGGGTCCATGTGGATTCCCCTCTTGCTCACAATGTTCCCAAGGAACTCCATCTATTTCTTGGCAAAAAACCACTCCTTTCTCATCACTGTCCGTATGTACTCCTGGTGTTCCTCCATTGCTCATAAGTACACAAGGATGTCGTTTAGGAAAATGACCACAAACTGGTCCAATTTGGGGATGAACACCTGATTCATCAGCACCATGAGCGTGGCAGGAGCACTCGTTAGCCCAAAAGGCATCACAAGATACTCAAAGTGTTTTTTCCACATCCTCTTGCACAATCAGGATTTGGTAGTACCATAACCTGAGGTCTGGTGTGTAGAAGACACTTGCACCTCACAGGTGATCAAACAACTCCTTTGTCCAGCCACATGTGAATCACATGAGCCCAAACGTCAACTGGAGCAGTCCTTCACTCACATGGTGCACTTGCCCAATCAGGGAGGTGAGTGTGTGATTGCATGCCCTAGAGATCGCTTATGTCAATCTGAATTTCTTGTTCATGGGGGGAGGGGTCATTTTGTGTTATTAAGGGGATTGAGTCTGAGTGTGCCACCTGAATTGAGCATTGGCACCTTGTGCTCCTTTCACATTACCTTGCCGCATGTTGTGAGGTCCTTACATCCATTCTTGCTATTGGAACTATGACCACATGTGGTTGTCTCCCCTCTCTTTGTGTTTCAGTCACTGTCTCCTTTCAGATGCTTTCTATTCAATAATCAAGAGGTTTTCATGTTTTTGGGTCTAAATTGGTCTTTGTCTTTCCGACGTGCTTTGGGTACCTTCATTGGAGGTAATTCTTCTTTCCGTCAACACCCTGGACAAAAATGTTATGGAATTCACTGCCATTTCTTGTCTTGGCAATGTGTCACTACATCACACTAGTCACATCTTCCTCTATGGTGTTTGTTGTGAGATTATCTACTGTGTGTCCTAGTTTGCCTCTTCCACCTGCCGATAATGCACTTGTTAATGTTCCTCTATCACACTCAGTTGAGAATATCGGTTTGTTATGTTGTCATCTTGAGCATTTGCACACTGACGTTCTAACAAGCATGATCTCTCTTAGGCCTGCTCTTGTCCATGATCCGATGAAATTCCCTTGTATTCTGCTGCTCATTCCTTGGCTGTGCACACCAAAAACTTCATTGCTCCCCATTCTCCACCTCTTTAAATTAGTCCACACGCCCTCTTGATATTGCCCATCCAGATGAAATGGGGCTTTTGCCCAAAAAATTCCTCTGGGAGAAGGACAGACATATAATATCTCTTGTTACTACTGAGTGTGCCCACTTTGCCAGATTAGAGAACTATGTTAGTGTTTGTGGCAGTGAACTCTTGGGTCCCACTGCTTGTCCACTCGAGAGAAACTCGGGAGAATTCCATGTCCAAACCCCAAAAATGTAGGCTTATTGTAAGTGCGCACACGCTCATTTCTGGGTTTGACCTTTCCCATCTCTTTGCCTTTCAAGAAATGAGCTATATGACCTAGGTTTGGAACTGCGTTCATCATAAGCTCCTAATCAATTATGTTACTCTCTTCAAACATTCAAATAATCATTGTGCTGACATTTATCATACTTACGTTTGGGGTTGCTTTGCTACTTTCTTACTCCCTGAAGACATCAATGAAGGGACGTTTTCCCCCAACAGGTTTATCTTTCCATTGATGAATCTCTTCTCAGTTCAAGGCGTAGTAATGCTGGGACCCGAAGCATCATTATGTTGCCAAGTGAAGGGGAAAACCTCTTCTTTGAGTATGTCTTCCTCCTGGATCTTGAGCACCGTTCCCTTCCCGGCTATTACGGCTGGGGGGGGGGGGGGGGGGGGGGGGTCCTTGCCCGATCTCACCCTTTGAGTCTGCTTGGGTTGATCATTTCTCAGTATCTCTTCCTCCATTGTTATTGTCATCTGATGTGTTATGGGTGCCGCCAGTCGAGAGGGTGATTTTTTCAACAGGGTATCTTCAGATTCATGTTTTGAGACACCCATTGCATTCTATGTGAAAACAGTGCAAATTTTACCCAAGAACCGGGTCATTAGGTGTAGGGACGAGAAAGATATGGTAGTGCAAGGTGGGAAGCACACCTCTAGAAAATAGGAGACATACCGGTTTGACCTCGAGAACGGAGGAGCAGATTTCTTGTCCACTGCATCCCAAAACCCCTGGATGGATGCTTAGCCAATGAGACAAGGTTCATTGGGATCCATGGATGATTTATGATGGTGGCTGGAGGTGCACCTGTGGGCCACGACGTTTTTGATGGCCGTGACTCCCGCTGGTGGTACTGTCAACCGCAGTCCCACGTGGAGCAGTCAAACAACCATAACTCAGCATTTTCTCTACAAATTGAGGTGTTCTTTAGAAGAAAGCCTGCAACATGTACTACATGATGCATGTGTTATTTACTTGATTAGACCTCATTCCAGAGTGACGAGGAGCTCTTGGCTGGCTCATAGGAGCTGGTACATAAGGAAGCCTAGGAGTTGTTCTAGGCATACTAATTCAAATCAAAGACTTCATAAAATGCCTTGGATTTATCTATCAAGTCCAAGGATTCATTATTTGCACAACTCTCCTTGTATTCCAAGCACTGTCTTGCATACGTCCATTCAATTTTGCAAGTCTTCTGCAACACACCTTGGTATAAATGCCACCGAGAGAGTCAAACGGCAGGACCCTCGGTCACAAGTAGCGGCCTTGCTGCTAGAAGAGGATCGTGTGCAATCTCTGTTAATCCTCCCTGTATATGCTTTTCCCTCCTATGTGGACCTAAGCGCGTAGGGTAAGCTGACCCAAAGAGTAGAGGTGACTAACGCTGAGTACCTAGACCAAACCAGATAGACATGTGTGATTTATCCGGCAACGCTCGTGCACTTGACTCCCCCTGGCAGCATTGTCATAGCTCCATCATCTCTGAAGCTACCTACAAATCCCCTTTTTTGCAGAACTATGTTTGTCTTTGACTTTGCACTAGGTCAGACCTGGAAACCTAGTTTAGCCCTTGCTTACATTGTGACGTAGTTTTGGATGGACGGAGCGAGGCATGGCACGGATCACCCCGCCTGTTTGCGAGGCGTGAGGGGATTTCGCCCTTGCTCAAGAATCATGCACCGGCAAGCCTCGCTTGCCGGCTGCTGGGTGAGTCTCGATTAGCAAGACTCACCCAACCGAGCTGCTACACGTAGCAGCTTGGCACTTAGAATTTTGTGTTCTTTGATGATCCATGGCTGACAAACCCGCATGTAACTCTCACAACACTTCACCCTTTTTAGTGAGCCCATACACCAAGGGGATGCGGGTTGGGAGGTTTATCCCAAGGGCTTAGTGTGTACCACACCGGGAGCTCTTAATTTCACATGTGGTATCAAAGCGCATGGATGTTTGCTTGGTTTTGTTTAAACCCAAGGGAGGCAGTAGATCTGCCACAACTGTGTTGGGCTAGAATTCATTTTTACAACTTGAAGCATGGTAGCAGTGGCATGCGACCAGGCCTTCTTCATGAAGAAGATCCGGTGTGCTCTTGATGAGTTGGGTCAAGGGAACCTGCAGCTGCATGCAGAAGTTGAGATGGGGTACGTCAGCCAAGGGATCAGTGTATGGGGGGATGTGGCATTGGCATCCACAGCTGCCTGTTGGCGGCCCAAGCCAAAGGAGACAGAATTCTACGCCAGCGAGGCTAGTGCACGAGAGTGGATTTTTTCAAAGAGCTAGTACTTCACATCGTTGGACTTTTCTGAGAGATAAGATGCCACGCGACTGGAGTACGCACCTATGATTCTTCAGAGAATGGTGCTATAGTGGTGGTTGGAATTGTGCCAATTAAATGCCGTTGGGTTTTTGGATGTGCTGTGGGTTGGACAATGGCTTCAGCCACTGTTAGGTCTACCACTGGAGTAAGAAGTGCAGCTTGGATCATGGGAATTGATGAAAATTTTAGAGACGTGGAAGTAGTTTGAGACAATGCTATAAGCTCGTTTCGACCTTATCAACATGAGCTGATTTTCACGTGAAAAAAGCAAACATGTCAAGCAAGGCAGATTGGTCCAAAACTACGATACACACTTCATGGCTTGGGCTGTGCAGATTGTCGACCTCTTGGACCTGGAGGTGTATGACCCCTACCATGACAGCCCGTAGCCGCACGTCCAACATGAACGTGAGGTGCTCGGGTTGTGGACCTTCGCGGAGTTGGTTTTGGTGGTGGAGAACATCAACGCGGAAAGCTACAATGCACGCCGGAACAGTTATGAAACACAAACATGGGTGGAGCAGCCGGATTAGGCTGTGTCCATAAACTTGGATGAAATCCAGCCCGAATAGCGGGATGTGAATCGGATAGCAAGGACCAAGATAACAACTTGTTGGACTTGTGGTGAGAAGGGTCATTAGAAGCGAGATTACCCCAAGGGCAAGGCACATCAAGTAAATGGGTGGTAGCAGTGGGGAGATGATAACGCATTGTTGTAATTCTTCCTTATGCATTGGACAACACTGGCCCTGGAAAGCTCTTGCTGATTTAAGAGCTACCTTAAGTGCTGTTATAGAATGAAGGTGAGAAGTAGCAGTTTCTAGGGATCATCATGGAGCTATTTCTTAAGATTATGGAAGGAAGTTTAAAAAATCAGAGGAATCTATGCAGTCTTCTTGATGGTGGCCCAAGCCATAGTTTCTTCAAGGACAGCTTGAGGATGCAGTTGGAGCTTGCATGGCAGCAGAGGACATTGGCCAAGGCATGATATGTGTTTGGGGAGGTGGAGAGCTACATGCTTCTCGTCAAGAACAAGGTCCACATGGGTGAGTTGGTTTGTGATGTGGAGTTTCACACTTGTCCTGTTGATGATTACGGCTGCTTGATCGGCCAAGATTGATTGCATTCCTGCATCAGGAGGTGGATTGGAGGTGCAACCAGGTGGTCGTGAAGGCAGATGGGAAGAATCTCACTTTGCCGCAGTGGGGAAGTGAGGGGAAGGAAGCGGCTATGGCAGAAGCGGGAAAGCAGCAACATGTCGACAACTTGAAATAGCTTAAACGGTGTGAGCACAAGGGCGGCCAGGTTTACTTGTCTTGGGTGCATCCACAAGAAGTAGCAGAGCGGTAGATTGCAGTAGTTCAAGCAGCAAAGTGGCAGGCAATGAAGGCAAAGGATCCCTAGAGTTGCCTCCTGCTGTTGAAGAGGTGCTGAAGGAGTTTGTGGAAATTTCCTCAATGGGATTTCCAAAGGGGTTGCTGGCGCGAGGTGACATCGACCACATGATCAAGGTAGTACAAGGCTTTTCACTAATAGTGTGGTCTTACAACCACTTGAGAGACACTGAGCATGCAGACGATGCAAGTTTTGTTTTTCAAGAAGAAGTCGAGGGAGCTGCAGATGTGAGTGGACTGCTAGGGGTTCAAAAGCATCGCGGTGAAGAAACGCTACCCATTGCCGCGGGCAAAGGAGTTGTTCGATCACCTGCGAGGTGCAAGTGTCTTCTACAGACTAGACCTCAGCTTATGGTACCACCAAATCCTAATTGTGCAAGAGGATGTGGAAACGACTATATTTCAGACACACTATGGACACTTCGAGTATCTTGTGATGCCTTTTGGGCTAACGAGTGTTCCTGCCACGCTCATGGTGCTGATGAATCAGGTGTTCATCCCCTATTTGGACCAATTTGTGGTCGTATTCCTCAACGATATCCTTGTGTACTTATGAGAAATGGAGGAACACCAGGAGCACATACGGACAGTGATGAAAAAGGGGTGGTTTTTTGCCAAGAAATAGATGGAGTTCCTTGGGCACATTGTGAGAAAGAGGGGAATCCACATGGACCCAAAAGGGGTGGAAGAGGTGAAGGAGTGGCCAGAGCTGGCGTGCGTGCGTGAAATCGAGTTTTTGGAGGTTTTTCTAACAACTACCGGAGCTTTATGTAGGGTCACACTGCAATGGGAGCACCCTTGACAGACTTGCTGAAGAAGGGGTGCCATTTGGCATGGGGTGCAAAGGAAGTGCAGGCCTTTGGAGTATTGAAGGCTTCAATGTATGTGGCACCAGTTTCGGTGCATTCGGACATGAGCAAGGAGTACGTGTTGGCGAGGGACGCAAGTGACTATGCAATCAGTGGAGTGATGATGCAAGACCAAGGAAAGGGGTTGCAACCCATTGCATACTGCTTTAAGAAGGAAAAAGGGGCTGAGCTCAACGACACAATCCATAAGAAGAAGATGCTCAAGGTAGGCTAGGAATTCAGGTAGTGAAGGTGCTACTTCAAGACATGGTGGTGTGTGGTACACACGGACCACTACGTGCTTAAGTACCTCAAGTCATAGCCGAACTTGAGCTGTCATCAAGCACTATTGGTGGAGCTGGTGGATGGCGGCTTCAAGTACAAAATTCAGTACAAACCAAGGAGCATCAACCCAGTGGATCTGCTTTTGCATTTTCCGGACTTAGGCGTGCATGCAATCACGGTGCTGGCCAGATCTCTGATCATCTGTAACCTTTTCGCTCATGGGTATGTAGGGAACCAGGACTTTGCCAGGATTACGTTGAAGGTGTTCAAGTGATATGGCCAGTATTGGCAGCGGGAAAAGGGGAACCAGATTGTGGTACCGAGAAGTGCATCGCTACAGGAGGCGCTGCTGGAGAAGATGCACAACTTGCACTTCAAGATGCTTGTGCGTCAATATTGGTGGGTGATTGAAGGAGAGGCTTGCAAGGAGTACATGAGCACCTATGACATGTGCCAATTCAGTAAGTCACAGAAGGTACGGTGGCTAAGGAAGCTGCAGCTACTATTGGTGTCGGAGGGACTGTGGATGGAAATCTCACTTGACTTTGTGGGGGTTCTTGCACGGACTGCATTGAGTAACACCACTGGACAATTCCCTTTTTGGACACCATGGTCCTGGTAGTGGTAGGAAGCTAACATGGACGGGAGCAACGTGGATGCGGGTGGGTACCAAGGGAGGTGATCCAAATGCAAGGGAAGGGGGCCCAGAGTAGGATTGGGTCCTTCTGGGTAATGACCATGTCCATGGATAAAAGTGTAGTGGTGCAGAGGGACTGTCCACCATGGAGTGGGCGAGCACCGAGGCATAGGTGAAGACAAGGCAAGCAGAGGAGCCAGTGCAGGTGGAGAATGGAAAATAATTGACATAGCTGTCCTAGTGGGCGCACATCACAGTTTCCAAAGGGGAATTGTCCAGTGGTGCTATACACTCACGAGCACTGTCCTTATTTTAGCCACATCTCTAGCAGAAGTCTCATCCTATGGTCATGTTGGAAGCTGCACCGTCTTTCTCCACGCTGTGCCCTTGCTGCTGCCAAGTCCATAGCCCTGCCCTGGATGCATTGCTCCAGATATTGCAGTGGATGCAGTGGAAGAAGTGGAGGTGGAAAGGTCGCCCCCATAATTGGTGAGTGATAGAAGTAATTTTTCTCTAGTTTTTTCCATGAGGCATCAAGAAGCTTAGCCAAAAATTCACATAATGCACAGAAGCTTGGGGCAGACTCGGGCAGACTAGGAAGAAAGACTGATGAGCTTGTCAGCCTTGACCTCACCCTGGAGGTCACAGAGCTCTCGGATCAGTCCGTTCATCATGATGAGGAAGGCAGGTGCCGCCTTTCAAAGATTATGGAGGATTTTGAGGCCACGTGCCCAATAATGATCCATTTTCTCATTGGATTGTTTTAGAATTGTGTACAACTGCACAGAAAGTGCAACCTGTGAAAACCTGTCCTGTTATGATGGATTGGCAGTGCAGCAAGTCATAGCTCCCAACAGGGTTAGCGACAGAGCGCATGTCAAGATGAGAATTGTACGTTCCAACTTCATTATTGAGGTGCTTGGCCTTGGCTAATATAAGGGCACACACTACCCGTGCAAATGTAGTGGGGATCGGGAGAAGAGCTAGGGTGGCGGCGGGGTCAGCGGGAAAGAAGTGATCCCACAGCTTTCCCCCCTCAGCCCATGCCTTGAAGTACACAACCTAGGTAGAGAAGGCAAGACCCAAGCAAATGAGGCTGCAAGTGAAGGCCATGCTGGTGTGTGGCAGTTGTGTTGGGCAGATCAGCAGCAGTTTTATAAGAAGTAGTGGAGTCAGAGGTGGGAGAGCTCGAAGAGGTGCAACCAACACCAGGTGTGGTGGATGCACTAGCAAAATACAAAGTAGGCAGGTTAGAGAGAACAGTGGTGACGACCGCATCAGCAAGATAAGTTTGTCATTCTTCTTGTGCCTTACTCCTTGGCTCATTATTTCAATGGGCCTTGTAAGAAAGACGTATTTTATGCTCCAACTCCTTCATTTCCGATTCATTTTCTGCAAAAATTGTGACAGTGTATCACTAGGCCAAAAATTCCATCAAAGTTTCCCCCGTCCATTACGTGTGGTGTCCTTTAGCTTTCCTTGCTATGATGTATCACAGAATAAACCCTTTGAGGTACACCAAGCACGGCAGCAGAACAAGCAATTGGACAACAGAAGACGCGAATCAGATGCAGTGGCTGAGGTGAGGGGTAAGGTGTGGCCTGCTTCATGAGTCAACAGCTTGTGTCAAAAAGTGGTTGTACAAACGTGGTGGCCACCGTGGCCACAGAGATCATTACCAATCCCAAGGTTGGAAGTGAAGCAAGAGAAAGGATGAGCACTAAAAATGGAGTGCTGATGATGGACTCGTCTACTGCACCTGAATTAACCGATGTTGTTGTTGTTGTGTCGCAACAAGGTAATGATGCAAAAGGTTTAGTAGAGGCTGCCGATGCTGCTACTAATGACATTATGGTGGCAGGTGCTGTCAGCTGAGATTCAAGGTCTACTGCTGCTACAGATATTAATCCAAGGTCCACTAAATCCTTTGTATAGGTGTCAATTGAACAGCCCACTCATGAGGAGGCCGAAGCACTTGCTATGTGCGCTGCTTCAATGAAGATGGCTTTGACAGAGGCGACTACATAAATCACACCCACAGTCATCTCTATAGAAGTAAGTCCATACTTGGAGACAGTGACATGAGCTAGCGTCCAAAAATATAGTTGCAAAGCAGCCTGAGTTGTGGTTGCTGAGCTGACTAGAGGATGGTAAGTTTCTTACCACTTCAGGATGTAGTTGTGCTAATGTTGACGATGCTGTAACCGACGGTGCTATGGATCCAGTATTGGGAGCATTATTCCACCACACATTTTTCAGTGACTCTTGTTCCTCGTAGTAACTCCTGGTGGAATTAGGCTCCGACTGCTTAAAGTGCACCAAGGTGGGAGCCAGGCAGCAGCTTCTGCTACTGCATATGTGGAGATTCTACTATAGCATGGCTGATGCTATTGTTGATTCTTGCATGTCAACGGCTGCTGCCATGGCTTTGGATTAGCTGGTGGTGCTGCTACCCGCTGCATCTTGAACCTGTTTAGCACCTACACGTAAGCTATTTTCCGATATAATAGCAGCTTTTGATGCTGTTGAGGTTGTAGGTGCCAACACGGTGACTGCCAAAGTTGAGAGGGGTGTCCATCTGGTTCTTTTCATTGCATCCCCAGCTGTGTAATGATGGTTGGGGGGACTACAAGCTGTTGCTACCACAACCACTGCACAGAGGATGTCACTGTTGTTATGGAAACAGGTAGCAGCTGATAATGATGATGTCACTTTTACTCAGCTGCTACTGTCATGATGGAAAGGACATTCAGCACTGCTACCATGCATCTTTTTGCAATGATTCTGCTGCTGTAAAGAGGGGCAGCAAGCTACTGCTGGAGATGTTGATGCTGCCACTGCCTCTTATTGCTATTGCTTGAGTGGTAGCGGTTAATGTAGCCGGGACAGCTTAAGAAAGTGCTGCCTCACATTGTTTGTGTCGTTGCTTCCAACTGTAGCTGAGGATCAAACATGGCGGTTTTTTGCCACCAACCACTGCTCTTGATATGGAAGCTCCAAGCTACGGGAGGACAACCTGAGCAGCATGAAGGAGGAAAGAGAGATCTCAACATATGAGCAAAGTGGCTTGAAATCGACCAGGGGAACCACAGAAGGTGTCCTGGCTAATGCATCATATCTAGCATTGTCTCTTGCTCTTGCTACAACAGTTTGGTGGTTGCCACGTCCATGACCCAGAACCAATGGACAGCTGGTTTATTTTCTATCCTACTTCCATGAACTGCTCTGATACCAGTAGGTGATCACATCACAAAAAGTATAGTGCTTCCGCTTCAGCCACCATCAGGCATCACGGGAGTTAAGGCAAAGAAACAGCATGGATTCACTGTTAGAGCCCCAAGTCAGCCATGGAATAAATAAATGCTTTGATTGAGAGGTATGCAAGATGTTGACGCTCACAAAAAAGCAAGAAGCAAGCACGCTTTGGATCGTGGGATTGCACTTGGGTGGGTTCGAGCTTGGTATCCTTGAGACCCCCCCCCCCCCTTCCCCTCCTCTATTTCTACCCTAGTGTGCTGCTCGAAATTTGTGGCAGCATCCCATCTGGGAGTCAACCCGTGTCTAGTCTCCAAACAGGTTGTAATTCCGTCCCTCCCCAAGGTAAGAAAACATGAAAATCATTTCTTACAGTGTGAGATACCATGAAAGTATAATGCACAAGAATGCAGAGCCATGAAGCATACAACATGTTCCTTTGCTGCTGAATCTGGTGCCTAGTTCAAACTTGCCTATCGGCAGCATCCCAAGCACACTCCCTCCTTGTGCCTCCTCTATTGACGCTGCACCAGAGTCTGTGGAGACCACTTCAGCCATGTTGATGTGTGGTCGTTCAGTCACTTGTAGAGGTCAGTGTGTATTCGTGAATAAGAAACCAACAAAGAACACTAACACATTACATGGGAGGCACAACAATCACAAGGGTTACTCTGAGCTCTAATAGGTAAGGCGATCACGTCAAGGGATCATCACTACATCTAGATGACCTATGTCACCGCTAGCAGCTTGGTAGCCATGCCCATGTCAGGTGTATGAATGAATAAGGGCAAGAGCCGAGAGGTCACCCTAAGCTATGGACACATAAGAAACACTGACAACGTATTCTCAATTTGTGTGTTTGATGGATAACACATTGCAAACAACCCTTATGAAGGAATGAGAAAACCACCTTAGCAACATTATTTGTGAGAGGATACATTTCAAGTAACACATGATTTTAGATGGTGCTAGGAAAGGCAAAGAGATGGTAAATAAACTCTTGAGAATGTAAGGGCTACTATGTGAATAGAAAAAGAGGGTGATTAGCATATATGTGCCTGCCCTCTCAGCCAAGTGTCTCCTCATCTAGGCAACACATTTGCCAGGTTAGTGAAAACACCAGGAAAACAACAATAAGCTCCAAAAAAGAAACCAACACAATCCCGACACACTTGTGATCTTGCTGGTTTTCTGAATGATAATCCAAAAGAAAAACTACATGCAAAAGGAAGAGCGCCACAAAGTTGAGCTTAGAAAATGAAAATACAACGTCAGGGAGAAAATGACCCCCGGGGCTGGCCACTGAGAATTCTCCTGTATGTACATGAGAGCGTGCAAGGTAAAGATGGAACTTTCAAAGTAGATTTAGACCACCATAGAATTCCTGCAAGTGATTGGCACCAAGTCCAGAGGTCAATCAGAATGAGACAACAAGAACACCACTCCATGGTCTACAGGTGCCACATGACATAAGCACGTGAGGGGGACAAGCAGGAGTTGACAAGGAGCCACAATGACAGAAATTATAGAGATCGAAGGGGAAAAAAACATTGTAGCGGCAGGAATATTTCAAACGGGATCACCAAAAACCAACAACATGCACCACGACTTTTAAGTTGCCATTGCTGAGTGCCTTTTTAAGAAATTCAACGTGTTGTTGGTGCATGCTAACCCCAAGCAAGCGCACCTCACCACACACAATGTGTTCACAGAAAACATGATCCTCACTATTGATGTGCATTGTGCGAGTGTGATGCATGCCATCATTCTTGCTGATTTGGCTTGTACACTTATTGTCACAGAGAAGTAGGATGTCATGGATGGATAACACAGCTGCTATATCAAAAGACACATTCAGATGCTCTCACAATCATGAGCACCCATAATAACATACATGGCCTCACATGAGCTACAAAAAATACAACATTCCTTCCCGCTCTTCTACTACACAGTAGTGCCATTGGGGAGGAATATATACCCTAATAAAATGTGCAAGTTTTGATTTTGGGACCAAGCATGGGGATTGGCAACCAACAGGTTTGCAAATTGCTCCTCCAGGTTGGAAACGTACCCTGCCTTTTGCACGTGCAGTCACACTCAATCTCCTGGCCTGAGAAGATATAGGCAGGAACAAAATCCTTCATCTTTTACGCTGACCGGAGGAGACATTACAGTCTAGACATCCTGAGGATCTATAGAGACAATGAAGAGATCATTCACGTACACAAGGATGGAGATGAAGGGTGTCACTAGGGTCGCTCACGAAGAGAACGCGTAGCGCATAGGGCGCATAGGGTGTGTAGGGTGCACAAGGTGTCACTAGCACTGCGTAACATGTAGGATACCAACTTAGATCATACTTTCCTCCATTCTCTCTTTCAAACACTCCCCTCTTTCCCCCTTTCCCTTTATCCCTTGGTTCAATCCCCTTTTCTGCTTCCCTCACTCCAATATTCTCTTCTCCATTTCCCCTTGGTTCTTCCTTCCCTCCATCCTTCCTCCCACTCTCCTCTTTTCTAATCTCAACCTATTCCTCAAAACAAATGTTGTCATCTCTTATACTACCTGTGTTGCTTGTTCTAAATGCTATTCATTTGTAAATGGCGGTGAGACCCATTGTTAAAGTTGCATAGCTTATCGGATACAAACTAGCACGACACCCCCCTTCCCTCCCCCCTTGTCTCCCCACTTCTCTCTCTCTCTCTCTCTCT
>SZWC01003215.1:172165-186037 GCA_023375785.1 Penium margaritaceum
TCTCTCTCTCTCTCTCTCTCTCTCTCTCTCTCTCTCTCTCTCTCTCTCTCTCTCTCTCTCTCTCTCTCTCTCTCTCTCTCTCTCTCTCTCTCTCTCTCTCTCTCTCTCTCTTTCTCTCTTTGTTTCCTCCCCATTCCACTCCTCCTTCCTCTCTCTCTCTCTCTCCTTCCCTCTCTCTCTCGCACTCTATCTCTCTTTCTCCCCCTCTCTTGCTCCCTCTCTCCAACCAGCTCCCTCCGGCCTTTCTCTAGCTCTTCCTATCTATCCATCTCTCCCTCTCTCTCTCTCTCTCTCTCTGTGTGTCCCTCTATCTCTCTCTCTCTCCCCCTCTCTCTATCTTTGTTGTCCTTTTCTGTCCTGTCATGTCATCGTGTAGTTTGTCCCCTCTCATCTCCTAGCCCTTGTCACCAACATGAGTCACGAGGGTGGTGTGTATTAACCAATCGTGGCAGAGGTCGAGGGGAGAAGAAGGGAAAGTGCCACCGGTGCAAGAAGCCAGACCATCAGGCATGCGAATGCCAAAAGAAGAAGGTAGACCTTGTGGCTGGGGTAGGAGCAGGGAAACATCCCGACGCCTCCGCCAACACTGCTGATTGGGAGACTAAATTTATGAACACCATCCGGGTCCTGCATGTCTCCGCCAACACTGGCTTGTTCTGGATCATCGACTTGGGAGCCACTCGGCACATGACCTGTTGCCGGGAGTGGCTTGTTGTCTACACTGCTATTGAAAGTGGCCAAGTATACATTGGTAAAAATCATGTGCAGATGGCGATGGGAGACGGTGAGATTGTCTTTTGTGTTTTTGATGAGGGGAAGCACGTGGAACTTTATGTGAAGGGCGTGCTCCATGTTCTAGGGCTTGCATCAAACCTCCTCTCTGTTTCCTCTCTCATCTCCCAAGGCCTACAGGTCCGCTTTGAGAATGGTGGTTGCCCCATCTCAGCACGTGCGGATGAGGGGCTTGCAAAGGCGGACACTAACTGTGGCCTCTACCATCTTTTTGTGGCATTGGAAAAGGGAGCTGCCTCAGCAGCAGCTCTGAGAGTGGGATACAACAACATCAGCGTGTGGAGTGGACACCTTGCTTTGGTGCAATCATCTCCATGCAGCAGATGGTGCACGGACTACAGCTCAAGGAGGTGAAGCAGCCTGGTGTGTCGACCTCCGAGAGCTGCATTGAAGGGTAGCAAGCCGGCAATCCATTCACAAGGGAGGGGAAGGGTGCAGCCAAGCTTCTCTCTCTTGTGCTATCTGATGTTTGTGGTACCATGCCATCGGAGTCCTTGTCCAACAAGCTTTACTTTCTCACGTTTATTGATTAAAAGTCACAAAAGACCTGGGTGTTCTTTCTGTCCGGGAAGGATGAATGTTTTGACGCATTCAAGGCATGGGTGGCTGCTACACAAAATGAGAGTGGCAGGCGCTTGAAGGTGCTTTGCACCAATAGCGGAGGCAAGTACCTCTTTAATGACTTCCAAGAACTGCGGGATCCGGCACGAGGTGACGCCACCCGCAACACCAAAACTGAATGGCGTGGCTGAGCGTGCCAACCGCACGCTCATGGAGCGTGTGTGCAGCATGCTCAAGGATGTCGAGCTCCCGCCAACATTCTGGGCGGAGGCAGTCAACACCGCCGTGTACCTGAAAAACCGGAGCCCGACACGTGCCGTGCAGCTGATGACACCGGAGGAGGCGTGGACGGGACGCAAGCCGACCATCACGCACCTAAAGGTGTTTGGGTGTGGCGGATGTTTCCATGTGCCTGCTGCTAACCGTAACAAGTTGGATGCTAAGGGTGTGAATGCTGCATTCCTCGGCTATGACACCATGGGATACCGGCTGTACAACCTCGCCACACGCAAGATTGTCCGCAGCCGTGACGTGGTATTCAAGGAGAATGTGACGGGCTGGATGTGGAGCCCTATGGAAGCAGTCCTCATTGCACCAGCACTTGAGCCAGTGGGAGCCGAAGAGCCTGCAGCTGAAGAGGAGCAAGTGGAAGGTAGTGGTGACAGGGCAGCAGAGGGAGCTGAGGCGGTGAAGCAGCCGGCAACTGAAGCAGACAACAAGGAGCAACCGAGCAAGCAGCAACAGCTGCCTTGGAGATCTGCATGCCTCAACCATGGTGTAGATGGTTTTGTGGAGCCGCTGTGGTGATCTGAGTGTCTTGCAAGCAAACAGAGGCTGCTAGAGGAGCTGCTGAACCTGTGAACTTTTTCATCTTCACAGGAGTCTTCTGACATTGAGCTCCTCTTCTTCACCATTGCTGATGATCCAACAACATTCAGCAAAGCCATGCGCAGTGACAATGCAGAAGATTTTCATGCCATAGCAGGCAAGGAGTACAAGGCACTCAGGAAGAATGAGACCTGAACTCTCATAGAAGCTCCATGTGACAGCTGGGTGATTGGCTGTAGGTGGATCTTTTAGCGCAAGCACGGTGCTGATGGTAACATGCTCAGAAAAAAAGCACGGCTGGTTGCAAAGGGATATGTGCAGACTGAGGGTGTAGATTACAACGAGACATTCACACCCGTCGCAACGTTTCCCTTGATCCGTGCAATCCATGCTCTTGTCGCTGCCATGGACTGGGAGGTGCACCAGATGGATGTGACGTGTGCATTTCTAAATGGTGACCTTCAAGAGGATGTGTACATAGAGCAGCCGGAGGGGTATGTGGTACAAGAGAAGGAGGATCATGTGTGCAAACGTTTGAAGGCACTCTTCGGCCTGAAGAAAGTGCCACGTGCATGGTACCACAAGATTCATAAGCAGCTGGCTAGCCTTGGTTTTGTGCGCAGCAAGGCATATCATGCAGTCTATGGGTGCAGACAAGATGCAAGCAAGGTCATCATCCTGATCTATGTTGATGACTTCCTTCTAACCTCTGACTCAAAGCCTCTCCTCGAAGATTCTAAGCAGTCCCTTGCAGTCAGGTTTGACATGAAAGACATGGGAGAGCTAAGCTACTACCTTGGTTTCCAGGTGAAGCGTGATCGGCAGCAGCAAACCTTGGAGCTGTTGCAGAACACTTACGTGAGAGAAATTTTCAAGCGATTCAACATGGATGGTGCACGGAAGGTGGCAACACCACTAGAAGTAGGAGCAAAGCTCAGCATCATGCAGGATCCTCACAGCAAGAATCATAGCAGCCGCATGGAGGCAGTACCATACCAAGCAGCAGTTGGGAGCCTCATGTATGCAGCCGTCGGCATGCGCATCGACATCAGCCAAGCAACGGGAGAAGTGAGCAAGTTATGCACTGACCCGGCTGTGCCACATTGCGAGGCCGTCAAGCGCGTGCTACACTACCTCGACAACAGTCGCAGCCTTAGCTTCACCTTCAACGGCAACAACAGCCCCACCCTCATTGGCTGTAGTAACACAGATTGGGGCCGAGATCTGGACACAAGGATATCGACCTGTGGTTTTGTGTTTTTACTTTGAGGAGCAGCAATCAGCTGGAGGAGCAAGAAGCAAGAGTGTGTTGCTCTCTCCTTGAACGAGGCAGAGTACATGGCTTTGAGCAAAGAAAGAAAGGAAGCAGTGTGGCTGTGTGAGCTGCTGGCACGTCTTGGGCAACAGCAGACAGCTGCAACAACCATCTACTATGACAACATGAGCGGCATCGTGCTCACAAAGAACACAAAGTTCCACACCCGCACCAAGAATATCAACCTGCGCTACCACTTCGTCCGCGAGCTCATGGCAAGGGAGGTAGTGCACATCAAGTTCTGCCCCTCAAGCACGATGCTGGAAGATTTCCTCACCAAGCCTTAGGCAGCACATCGCTTTCAGCAGCTGAGGGCAAAGTGTGGACTTGTGTGATTTTTATTCTTGCAAAGTGGGAGAATGTTGGATATGGGGTGCCAAAAAAGTGACCAAATTGGTTTGCTCAATAAAAATCATCAGGCACAACAGATGAATATAGGATGTTTTTTTTGTTCTCTAGCACTTTATGGAACTCGATTTGGAGTTTGTTTAAGGGAGATTTGGATTCTCAATTTTTGGTGGCAATGGGTCCGGTTCAAGTGACGGCTCCTGCACTACCAGCACCAATGACGGCCAGAATTATTGGCCAGGGAGGTTTGGAGCGGGCTTCAAGATAGAAAGGTGGCAGGAGGGCCATTAGGGAGCTTCAAGGAAGGTCCCCACCAAGATGATTGGTTATGCAAATGGCAGGCATGGTAATTCTCTTGTGTGACTGTGTGACTGCAGCTCATCCCACTAGGCTAGGAGTGTGCTATGAGGTGAACTTTGACAGAGTGGTTCTTCCAGCTCCATGTGCCAAATGAGGCGTACTTAGGCTTGTTAGAAAGCTATGATAACTTGATTTCTCATCCATGAGTCAAACTAGCCATTCACGCTCTCTACACAACTTTATACACTTCCATATTTTTGTCTCTGCAAGTATCTCACACACAATTGGTCCTTCCTAGCAGCTCTTTGTGAGCTTGATCACCTCCCTAAGGGCTTCCTTTGATTGTTTCAGGGGTAGAGTTGCATCCTCTCATTCAGCTCTGCTTTAATGGCATTTTTCCACAAATGCGCCTTTTACACATGTAAACGTGGATGGAATGAACGGCTTCATTGAACGGCCTCAGTGGATGAAAGAACCTTAATTACTTTGTTTCCATGTAACATCAACTCCAAGAAGTAGTTCAATGGAATGTAGTGCCTTCCTAATTATTTTATTGCACATGCATTTGTATGAATTCCGCTCATATCTCTCAATCTACCCCTCGTTGATATTGTGGCTCATCAACTATTGGTCTAGATTTACCTGAGGACTCAGCTTCTCTTTTCTCTTACTCTAACATCAGACGCATGAAGGGACCAACTGAACCCAAGTCACCGGCTGCCCTTGCCTGCTACAGTGGAGGACATGTCGACAGAGATGGAGTTGTCCAGAGAGAAGTAGGTGAAGAAGGAGGACATGTTGTTTCAGTTAGAATCGTGCCACTCCCAACCTACGGCATTGAAGATGATGAAACAATGGCTAGCATAGGGTTATTTTCCTGCTTTGAATATTGTTTTTGTTGCTTATGGTGCTATATTTGTTGTTTTGGCGACTATTGTTGCTGTCATTATGTCATCCACCAACGATTCTTGACCAAAACCTTAAAGCCATAAAACTTAAAACATTTTTCCTCTGACTCTTTACCAAATAGAGTTGAGCTCCATTTGCTGAAATGAGGTTTTTTTTACCTCTTTTATCATTTAACCACAAAAACGCCCTAAAATCAAGGAAACAAAATCTGTGACAAAATGAAACATTTCTTTCCTATTTTTTCTCAATGCCACGCTGAAAACTTACCAAAGTACACTAGACAGTCTCTAAACCTTGTTTGAATACCAAGTGAAAATGGACGGCTTAATGTCCATGCACTTCCGTTGACTTGAGTGTCCCAACCTATGCGCAATCACCTTTGAGTGACAGTCGCAATCATGAGGTGCAGAAGTGAACTCACACACTCACAAACACACAGCCACCCACACAGGTGCTATCACAATACAGCACAAGTGCTATAAAGGCAAGGATAGTCTGCATGCCTAGCTTTGCATCAATAGTGGAGACACAACAAATGAGGTCAGAGTCACCTAAGAAGGGGTGCGCCTTAAGGGCCACACCACGTCACCCCCATGGGTGAGTCGCTATGGGGAAAGGCGCACAAAATCACAATAAACATTGATATATATCCAAAAAGGAAATTCTAAGTCAGAGCAAGTCTATAGCAATATGCGAGGAATGGAACAGACCAAACAAACCAGGGGGCATATCCCATCTATTCTCAACAGCTCTCTCTCTCTCTCTCTCTCTCTCTCCATCTTTCCTCTGTCTCTCTCTTTCTCTCTATCTCTCTCTCTATCTCTCTCTCTCTCTCTCTCTCTCTCTCTATCTCTCTTTGTTCCCCTCTCTTTCTCCCTCTCTCCAACCAGCTCCCTCCCGCCTCTATCTAGCTCTTCCTCTCTCTCTCTCTCTCTCTCTCTCTCTTTCTCTCTTTCTCTCTCTCTCTCTCTCTCTCTCTCTCTCTCTCTCTCTCTCTCTCTCTCTCTCTCTCTCTCTCTCTCTCTCTCTCTCTCTCTCTCTCTCTCTCTCTCTCTCTCTCTCTCTCTCTCTCTCTCTCTCTCTCTCTCTCTCTCTCTCTCTCTCTCTCTCTCTCCCTCCCCCTCTCTCTCTATATATATATATCTCTCTCGATCTCTCTCCCTGTCTCTCTCTCTCTCTATCTCTCTCTCTCTCTCTCTCTCTCTCTGTCTCTCTATCTCTCTTGTCTTTTTCTGTCTTGGCATGTCAATGTGTAGTTTGGCCACTCTCATCTTCTTCCTCTCACTTTTGATTGTGTCCGTTCCCATATTTCAGTCCTTGAGGCTTATTTCCTTTCCCTAACACCTTACCCTACTTGTTTCTTCCTGACCCATTTGCAATCTCGCCTTGCATTATTTTCTGGTCCTGTGACTGGTGTCTATCTTCGTCTTCTTCATGTTGTCTGCTTCTCATCTTCTCATCAGCTTTTTTTGTGTAGCACATGCATCTTCTTCATAGTTGTGCCCTTGAATCTCACCCTTTTGGGTGCCTTATGGCTTGCACTAGGTGTCTCCCTTGTTATAATCTCCTCACATCGTAGTAGTGCCCTTGAATCCCTCCCTTATCCCTTTCTTGCTTACTTTTGCCATCCAGATTTTCAGACTGTTTTTCCTTCATACATTACCTTGCCCATATCCTTTAATTTGCAATGTTGATGTACTCATTGAAATGATCCATGTTACTTCCTCTCCTCTCTGCTCTTTCTCTTTCTACCTAGCCGCTAGAGGAATCCTCCTCTTGTCTCTTCTTATTGTTCCTTTTAACTCACTGTCTCCTTCCCTTGTTTTCTTTCATGTCCTCCTACTGTACTGACCCTTTCCTTTCCTCTCATCCTCTTCCATCCTCTGCCAGACCTCTTAGCCCAGATTTCTCTCCCTTCTCCTTCCTCACATCCCCTCCACCTCCCGTCCATGCTCCTCCATTATCACCCATCCTTTTTTCCCAACAGGTTCTTTTCAAAAACCCCTCGCCTTGGCCAAATGTACATTGTTGCTGCCTCCCCTCATTTCTTCCTTACCCCCACACTTTCTCATCCATGATTTGTATCTGCTCATCTCCTCATCTCTTTCTGATTTCATTCCTCCTGTTCAACCTCACACCTTGGTTACCCCATATTCATCCTTGTTGCTCCATCTCTTCCTCACTACCACATGCCAAGCTTCTCCGCTCATCATCATATTGACCTCTACCTTCAATCCATCGCCCCCAGCTCTTGTGGGCTCCTTCACCTCCTTCTTTCATCCACTTTGTCCTATCTCGTCACCTAAACTTCCTTTGCTATCTTCAACTCAATTCTCTCCACCCTTTGGATTACTGATCGCTCCAAATACGTGGTGGTTCGTGATTTAAACTCTTAGCAAGGTGTAGAGTAAGAGGTTCTACGATGTTTGTTTCAAGGTATTGAAATCAAGCTCATTTAAAGCATCACTGATGTATGGGTGTCCTCTTTGTTAATTAAAAAGTTTAACATATCATGTTACCTTTTTCTTTATTTGAAGGAGATGCTAACTAATGTTTTTAATATATGATGTATTTTGTGATCCTCCCTCATAACATGCCATTTAACAAGTACATGTGTCTTCTTATGTGTAAATAATAGAGGAAAGTAGAAAAATACTTCCATACTGAACAGGAAGTACAAAAGGCTATGTTTCAAAACACGGGGGCTTTCTTTTTTCAGACCAAAACTTTGAACCCTACCTTTAATTTACTTTGATTGAACCTTCTTGAGGCATAAAATATGGATATAAAGTACTATCTTGTGACTCTTTCTTTTCAAATATAATTAATTTGGACGATATTCCAGTTGGCATGTTGATAGTTTTATGTGGATTGAATGAGAAAAATGAGAAAATGTTGGAGATCATTAATCTCGGGTAGTAATTTTTTTTCAATGTATGTAACCTTCCATGAAATGTTATGATTAGTGCAAGGAAAAGCTTTCCCATCGGGACTGAAATAATGATTTGCACATTTATTTATGAAGACTACATAAACTCAACATGTTGGGTAGAAGGAATGAACATGCATTAAAGATGGAAAGGTATTGGGGTGCATAATTTCTGTGGGAAAAAATGATTTTGCAAGGAGAATGCACAAATGAAATCAAATGCTGCTTTAAATTAGTAGTTAAATGTTTCAACGTTGTCCAAAGTACGAGTTTGATGTTTATTTATTTTGGCTAGAATGTACGTGGGAGGTGTCCTCACAGCATTTTCTTGCTTCATCTAGGGACGGAGTGTTAACAGTCATTGATTAGAATATTTAGTTTATTTTTTATGGCTGAAGATGATTGGGAAGAAAACATTATGTCCTATGTTACTTGTAAAGGTTATGTAAAACTGTTTATTGCACTTCATTTCACATTTTGGTATTGAGATTGATATGTGGCCCTAGAGAATTTGCTTTTCATTTTAATATTACGCAGTTTTGTAAATTTGGCAAATCCCCCAACCTCTAGTATTGCGTTCACACATATTATCTCACGGTTGAGCATTTTCCACGTGGGTTAATTGAGCTATGGAAAATCTTATTGATGTATTGATAGGACTTGATGGGCTCTTGGACCACACTAGATTTTCATAGAGGATTTCCTTGGTATTGTGGAAAATCCTCAACTCATTGGTGGATTTCCTCAAAGTATTAAGTGAAGACGAGGCATCTCACCAGCTACTTGCTTCCATCACCTTAGTTCCCAAGTATGTCTCGCTGTTTTTCCGCACTTGTATAGGTGAGTTCAACATTTCAGAAAATTGTAATCAAGTTCAGTTTCTGCTTATTTCTGACTATTTAACTGTCCTATAATTCTGAATTGTCTTTTGCTTTGCATTTTCTAGCTGTTCTTCCCATTCTGCATTATTTACATGCATGAGACATGATTTACTTGCAGGAAAGGGAATGCCTGTAACTTCCTAGGGACTCGTGGGAGAAGTATACATGGCCGAGGATAGAGGGGCACGTAGGATTGTACCGCGCACGGAACGCTCTGGTGCATGTACGAGGGGATGTACGAGTGAACACGTCTTGAGAGGGATGCGACGCGTACGAATCTTCAGGCACCGTGTTGATATCCTTGAGGGGCCAGTATCCAGATGGTGATGGAGGCTGTTTCGTGGCAACATTCGCTACCGAGCAGACGAGTGTCGCATTTTCTCCTGGTGTCCATGCTCCGCTGGCGTCAGGTAGATTTGGCCGGCTGGCATCGATTTTCATCGCCTAGACGCAGGCACCGCGATGTTTGCGATTTTTCCATCGAGCCACTAGGATTTGCCTTTTGATGTTGGGAAAACCGCGTATCACCAGAAAGCATGTTTTGAGAAAGGAGCATTGCAATATTGTTTCTTGAAACTTTCATCTGAAAATGTAAAAGTTTTGTATACCGGTAAATGCATGGAGTTACAGCGACAAAACGCAATCTTTCTTTTTCTCTTCGTCGGCCAGGGATTTTTCTATAAAAAAGCTGCTTTCCCAGAAACTGAGAATGAATTAGTAGGAAAGCTGGTGAGAGAGAAAATCGACTATTATCACTAGGTTGCGAGGTACAGCAGCCATGGACGTCTCTTCAAGCGAACCTGTAAGCCTTTTTCCACGTAGTCCGTTGGATCATTCTCTGTATGTAAGAAATAGTACATTTGCGAGGTTCATGACGTAAGGAATATCGCAAGACTGTAGCAAATCGCCCCTTGATCTAGGTGCTAACATCGCGCGTTCATCTCGGGTGCATGAACACGGTGCCTCACTGTTGGCTGTCCAGTGGGGTAAAGGTACTCGACACGGGATGCGGACTCCGGAGCGGAGCCTGGTAGGAGCCGTGCATATGAGAGCTGTTCAGACGGCTGGAATTAGGACTACCTCTCATACCGCGTTCGACTTCGACCTTCTCAACTCGGCCTCTGCCAGGACCCTATACACTATGCCTCCCCGTCTAGTATCCCCAGGCTTGCTGCCGCTACTAGCGGCCATGATTATGGTGGTCATCGCCTTGCAGCCGTCGCTGGCTGTGGTTGTGAACGTTCTTAAGAGCCCTCCTCCGAGGCGCAACCCGCCTCCAAAAAAGTCCCCTCGCCCGCTGCTCAAGCCCCGTTCGCCCCCTCCGAAACCTCCTCCAAAGTCACCTCCTCCCAAGCCCAAGCCAAGACCACCTCCTCCTAAGCCGAAGCCGAAGCCGCCCCCTCCTCAGCTGAAGCCGAAATCTCCACCACCCCTTGCCAAGTCTCCTCCTCCTAAGCTCACTCCCAGCCTGCCCCCTCGCATTGCCAAGTCTACCCCTCCCACCCCTAAGCCTAGCCCACCCCCTCCACCTCCAGCCCTGCCCGGTACTCCGTGCGACCCGTCAAGCACTTTCAACGGCTCCAAGGTCACCATGTCGCAGTGCATCAACATGCCCGAAGGCGCATCCATTGCCTTCTCCCTACCCACTCTCCTGTCGCCTGCATTCACTGTCCTCGCGCGCGCCCCTCCTGAAGTGCCATACGGTTGGGTGGGTTTCGGCCTCTCCCCCTCCTGCTCTATGGTTGGCTCTCACGTCCTCATAGCCTACGCCAATGGGGAGGATACCTCCAAGGTCGCCATGGGTGCCTACAGCCTCGTGTCAAAGGTCCCAGGCGCCGCGGTCACCTTGGTCAACTCAGACTCCTCCGGCTTCAAGCTTGTGGGCACTCCAGGGGTGGACATGTCAGCGGACGGGACGAGCTACGCGATGCGGTTCGACGTGCAGCTGAATCCACTGAAAGTTGTCGACTACGTCAAAGATGGAGCTGCTTGCGTCGTCATGGCCAGCGGTCCTCCCCTCTCTGCTTCGCAATTCGCGCAACGGCCTGTACCGGGGTTCCACAAGCATTTCTGGGCCATTGTCAGAAGGGTGAACGTGTACACCGCCACCTTCATCGCGGACCCTCCACCACCCCCTCCCGCACCCCCTCCACCACCCATCATACCCCGGCCTCCTCCTCCTGCTCCCCTTCCCGGAACCGCGTGCAATCCCACCAGCACTTTCCAGGGCTCCACGGTCACCATGTCTTCGTGCGCGAACCTGCCCGAGGGTGTGTCACTGGCATTCTCCCTGCCAACTCTGTTCTCACCGTCGTTCAATGTGCTTGTGCGTGCGCCGCCCGCAGTGCCATACGGCTGGGTGGGTTTTGGCCTCTCTCCCTCCTGCTCCATGGTTGGGTCTATTGTGCTCATTGCGTATGCCAATGGGGGTGACACCTCCAAGGTCGCCATGGGTGCATACAGCCTCGTGTCCAAGGTTGCAGGCGCTGCTGTCGCCGAGTTCAACGCAGATTCCTCCGCCTTCAAACTTGTGGGCACGCCAGCACTGGAGATGTCATCAGACGGGACAAGCTATGCGATGCGGTTCGACGCGCAGCTCGACGCCTCAAAAGCTGCGGCCTACGCCCAGGACGCTACCGTGTGCATGGTCATGGCCAGGGGCCCTCCCCTCTCTGCTTCTCAGTTTGCGCAGCGGCCTGTGCCTGGATTTCAGAAGCACGACTGGGCTTCAGTCACACGATTCAACTTGTTCACTGGTGCCTTCATCTCAGACTCTACGCAACCTCCTACATCGCCCTCCCCTGCCATGTCCCCTCCGCCTGTCCCCTTACCTGGTACTTCATGCAATCCCACCAGCACTTTCCAGGGCTCCATGGTCACCATGTCTTCTTGCGTGAACCTGCCCGAGGGTGTGTCACTGGCATTCTCCCTGCCAACTCTGTTCTCACCGTCGTTCAATGTGCTTGTGCGTGCGCCGCCCGCAGTGCCATACGGCTGGGTGGGTTTTGGCCTCTCTCCCTCCTGCTCCATGGTTGGGTCTATTGTCCTCATTGCGTATGCCAATGGGGGTGACACCTCCAAGGTTGCCATGGGTGTGTACAGCCTCGTGTCCAAGGTTGCAGGCGCTGCTGTAGCCGAGTTCAACGCAGACTCCTCTGCCTTCAAACTTGTGGGCACGCCAGCAGTGGAGATGTCATCAGACGGGACAAGCTATGCGATGCGGTTCGACGCGCAGCTCGACGCACTGAAAGCTGCGGCCTATGCCCAGGACGCTACCGTGTGCATCGTCATGGCCAGGGGCCCTCCCCTCTCTGCTTCTCAGTTTGCGCAGCGGCCTGTGCCTGGATTTCAGAAGCACGACTGGGCTTCAGTCACACGATTCAACTTGTTCACTGGTGCCTTCATCTCAGACTCTACGCAACCTCCTACCGTGCCCTCCCCTGTCATGTCCCCTCCGCCATCTCCAGCATCCCCTTCTGTCCCTGCCACGCCACTTTCACCACCTGCTGGGTATCCTCCACCCCCTGCCATGAACCCTCCACCACCTACTGCATCCTCACCTCCTCCCCTGCCTCCCCCGAATCCCCAGCCTCCTCCACCAAACCCTCCCCGTGCATCTCCTCCTCCTGTCCCCTTACCTGGGACTTCATGCAATCCCACCAGCACTTTCCAGGGCTCCACGGTTACTATGTCTTTGTGCGTGAACCTGCCCGAGGGTGTGTCTGCTGCCTTCTCCCTTCCTACTCTGTTCTCACCGTCGTTCAATGTGCTTGTGCGCGCGCCGCCTGCAGTACCATACGGCTGGGTAGCTTTTGGCTTCTCTCCCTCCTGCTCCATGGTCGGCTCTCACGTCCTCATTGCGTACGCCAATGGCGATGACACCTCCAAGGTTGCCATGGGTGCCTACAGCCTCGTTTCCAAGGTTGCAGGTGCTGCGGTAGCCACAGTGAATTCAGACTCCTCTGGCTTCAAGCTTGTGGGCACGCAAGCAGTGGAGATGAAGTCAGATGGGATGAGCTATGCGATGCGTTTTGATGCACAGCTAGATGCCTTCAAGGCCCTGGAGTACGTCCAGGATGCTACTGTGTGCATCGTTATGGCGAAGGGCCCTCCCCTCTCTGCTTCTCAGTTTGCTCAAAAGCCTGTGCCAGGGTTTCAAAAACATAACTGGGCTACAGTCAAGCGATTCAATCTGCTGACTGGAGTCTTCATCAGCTGAAGCCCTGGGCCAGGTACCCACATGCCTAACTCCTTCCACCCCTCTTCCCATGTTTTGCGATCACGGCAAGATGGCATGAGTGCATGATGGTCGGTAGTCTTGAGACCATGAGAGAATGTGGCCAGGGTGATTTTTGTCTGGGGCAGGGGGCAGGGAGACTGGGAGCAGGGAGCATGGCAGGCAACGATTGAGGATACCTATGGCTGAATTTGGATCTAAAATAATTACCATCAGACTTCACCCTGATGCAGAATTGGGTTCTCCCTTTGCAGAGTGTGGAAATGATTTCCAAGAATAGGTCTGAATCTGAGCAAGCTTGATTCATGTTCAGAAGAGGCTTGCAAGTGAGCAGGTAATAACACCACGTTTCTTCGATCATTTGCTTTTGGCCAGTGGTTTTAGAAGATTTTTTACCTCTTTAAGTGATGAACACTTTTTGCCCATTTGCTTACATTCTCCCTGCATTTAAGCCAGGTCTTCCCTCTTCTGACTGCCATGTAAACCGCTGACTTGTGTGAGCAACTGAAACATGCAGCCACAGACCATTCTCAACATGAATGGAAATGATGGACAAGCCCATCCTGGTCTCACCTTTTGCAGCCTACATTCCCATTCATACATGTCTTGGAAAACACAGTATCAACGTTGCATGCAAGGCGTGCACAGGGTTACGTAGCTGGAAAAAAAAACAAGGGGTAATGTTCGGACATGATAAACATAACGAGTAATTTTTTTGTACATGAAATGAGAGAGAGAGAGAGAGAGAGAGAGAGAGAGATAGAGAGAGAGA
>SZWC01003216.1:17278-27906 GCA_023375785.1 Penium margaritaceum
CACACACACACACACACACACACACACACACACATAAGGCAAGGGTTTAGGACTGCAGGCTGCTGTACTAAAAACTTTAAAGTCTCCAATTTCCTTACAAGTTATGAACTCCTATTGTTGATGAGAAGCATGGAAGCATACTTCCCTGTACCGGAACATCCACGTGATGTGAAAAGATTCAAAACAATTGCACAAGTGGGTGGAGGGGAGAAAGACAAGAGATGTACAGAAATCAACAAATGGTGCTCACTCTTCTACCTGTGGAAAGATGTCGCTTATGCTTTTTGGATGAAAATGTTCCATGACACTACAAGTGGAGATGAGAGGTCAAAGACCTGCACATTGTGGCCTCCATATGTTTGAAAAAATGCAACAGGGCGAAGGGGAAAAATCTAAGAGATTATCATTATTAAGAGTTGCAATGGTGTTCCAAAATTGTGTGCTAAGTTTTCATAAAACACCCATGATCTACTCAAGCATGTGAAATAAAAACCTTTTACGGGCTCATATTTCCACCCTCACTGAAATGAGGGAACTCTTCCTTCCAATGGATGACCCATCGATTAGAGGTGTGCCTTATACTTAAGGCAATCTAAAAATTCCTCAAACAATGAAGATTTTCTATCCAGCTATCATGTTGATTTTCTTCTGAAGGAGGAAGAACTTTGATGGAATCGTGGAGCTGGATTCAAATCAAAAGGGGTTTCATCCATCTTTCCTCAAATCCAGCATGATAATTCTAAATACTGTAAACTAAACGTGAAAATTGTGCATTCTTTCGGGACAATGATAGAAATGTGAATCTGACACTTTGCAAGATCTTGTGACATGCATCAACCCTTTGATTCAAAGTACACATGGTCATCTACATGATACAACAAAGGGTCTTTCAACCTGTGTCAGGTCATGGAAGTATTTAGTCCTCAGAGATTAAATGAGCCGGGTGAAGAGACACAGGGGCACCATGGTGTGCGATGGACTTCTGTAGCATGATGTTGGAAACGACAACAGTGGCTGCAGTAGCAAAGACGTGTGGGAGGGCCGATTACACCCATCCCACCATGCTTCGCGGGAATGCTTGACCATGAGAAAATATGCCTGGCTGTGAATTACCACACAAAAAATGAACGAGGCAAAAATTTCACGGGGTATCCTTCCGTTGCCGGAGGGCGTGGGGGGGCTGCGGGCTCACTGGAGGATCGGGAGACAGGCACATCTTGGGTGCTCGACTTCACGACAGTGGATGTGCAGGGGGCGAGGGCCACGGGGCCCGAGAAGGTGGTCGAGGCCGCCGAGGAGGAGAAGTTGGCCAAGTACGCCAAGTATGCCGAGACTCCACGCTGTGGCTTCTTACTGCGCCCCCTGGCGTGGGAGACTCTGTTCAGCCTGGGGGACCAGTTCTGGATCGTCCTTGCCCAGCTGCCTAGGATTGTTCTGGCTCAGGGACCACGCCGCTGCTCGGCCGACTCGTTGGAGCGGTGGGCCACCAGGCAGTAGCCGTGCTGGTGTGGGAGGGTGTCCATAGCAGGCATTCGCAGCTAGTGCGCGGTCAACTGGCTCTTCATCATCATGCACAGTGAGGCTTGAGAGCCATGCCTGGAGGAGGAGGTTGAGCCGCTGGCTTGCAGTGCAGGCTTCTGAGCGTGTTGGCACTCTCGGATCTTTGTGGTGTTAAGCCTCTCTTTGTTGCGATCTAGCTGACCGATCACCCACCTAATTGTGCCGTAGGTTGCAGCGGAATTGTATACCATGTGGTCGTGCCGGCCTGTGGCGGGTTCCTTTTGATCTCTGAATCAAAACACACATATGTTTGTGAACGCTGACCACTGCATCTCCTGCAGAACTCATGAAACACCATGCCACCCAACTCTTTGGTGCAAAGTCGCGTACACAAGTACCCCGGTTCGATCACATGTTTTAGTATCCTCATGTCGGATACCAGCAGGATTCCAGCTACGTGCAGGAGAGATGCGAAACATGTTGCGCCGATGTTTTTGGAATTTATTGCAACAACAGGCAACATAGAATATGAAGAGAAAGAATGGTTGAACATGATTCACGTGTGAGGAGGAACCCGAACTGCATCTGACCTCAATGTGCATTGTACAAGCCAGAAAATGTGATCTGCATGCGATCAAATGGAATGAAAAATTTAAGCGATGGGGTGCGGTAAGAATTCAACAAAAAATCCAGTTGGGATTCAACAGGGGAGCCGGAGACAGGTCTGTTAAATTCCAGTGACCCATGACCACTTCAAATCGACCGGCAAGGGCAAGGAGCTCGCAACCACACAGGCCCGCTGGTAAGCCGAAAGGTGCACACCATGCACATCTTAAAGAAGGAATGCTGCTTTTGGGTCACATTGGTGTACATCTATGACCTCCTATCGGTCCCAAGTGTATTTCATGGTCGGAATGCAAAGGCTACTGTGGTAGAAATAAACTTACAGATGCTGCAAACATTGCATACAACATTTTGTCTCAGAGCTAACGGTTGACATCTTTTGATTAAACACCAACAGTTCTGTATTATTTTTTATGGGTGGAGTTTACACGTATGGGAATGCCGTAAACAGATTACACATCATCCTTGTTCCACACCTTTCACATCCCTCAACACAAAAATGGTTCGTGGTGAACAATTGTCCATAACACAGCACTTAAGACGGAAGCCAAGGAAGTTGATCAGATCAAACCAAGGTAGTGGATCAGATCAGATCTTAGACATCAGCCTTTGTCAATACACCACTCTCACTGAAGCTCTGCCGATCCCATGCCTGTGGTCTGATCCTTCAAACCATCTCGATCCCCTCCCCTCCCCTCCCCTCCCCCTCCTGCCTTCCCTATCCACCCACTACCCCTCACCTCACCCCCAGCAGGATCGATCGTTTATTCCTTCTGAATTTCGTGGCCCGCTCCACCACTCAAGCCACCTTCAGATGCATATGGATGCAACCAAACCATCACCACAGCATGACATGGCTCCGCATGCCACCACTGTCGCCAACCATAGTGATGGAGTCTCTGTTGCTGTGCATGCCACCACCATCCATCACCCTTCGTAGCCACCGTTGATGCCGCCACTTCCGTTTCCATCACCATCATCATTTCCACCATCACTGCTGTCATCATTGCCATCATTGTTTTTTTCATCGTTGCCTTCATCGCTTCTTTCATCGTTATCGTCATCCTTGCTGTCATCCTGGCTGTCATCCTTGGCTTTGTCATTGCTGTTGCCGTTGCTGTCAACCTTGCTTTCATCCTTGCTGCCATCGTTTCTGTCGCTGTTGCTCTCATTGTTGTTGTCACCCTTCCTGTCATTGTTGCTGTCATCAATGCTTTTCATGTCGCCACCATGTTTACCTTTGTCACCGGCCCTATCACCGCCATTGCCACCATCGTCGCCACCACTGTTTTCACGCCTGCCTCTTCCATTGCCTCCGTCATCGCCGCCGTTGTTGCCACGCTTGTCGCCGCCATCGCTGTCATAATCTCTGTCATTTCTTCCATGACCTCCACTTCCATTGCGGCCATCATCGCCACTGTTTTTCCCACGCCTGCCACTGCCACTGCCACTGCCACTGCCACTGCCATTTCTGCCATCCTTTCCACCATTGGTTCCACGCCTGACGCCGCCAGTGCTGCGAACATTGCCACCATTGTTGTCGTCATCATTGCTGCCAGTGCTGCCACGCCTGACACTCTCATTGCGACCATCGTCGCCATTCTTGTTGCCATGCCTACCATCGCCAGTGCCACCATTGTTGGCACGCCTACCATCGCTATGTCTCCCATGACTGCTGCTGCTGCTGCCATTGCTTCCATCATCACCATCACTCTTGCCTCCCCTGCCGCCACCATTCCCTCCATCACTGCCGTTGTTGCCATGCCTGCCATCGCCATTGCGATTGTTTTTTCTACGCCTAACACTGCCATTGCTGCCACCATCACCATCATCGTCACCACGCCTGCCACCATTGTTCCCCCTAGCATCGCCAGCAGCATTGCCGCGGCTGCCACCACCATTGCCGGCATCATTGCCATTGTTTTTGCCAGGCCCACCACTGCTACCACGCCTACCACCACCGTTGTTGTCATCATTGCTGTCGTTGATGCCGCACCTGCTGCCGCCGTTCCCACCATCGTTGCCACCACCAGTGCCTCCATCATTGCCGCTGTTCTTTCTATGCTCGCCGCCGCCATGCCCGCAACCATAGCTGCCATGCCTGCCACCGCCAACACCACCATCAACCCCATTTTCTTTGCCGTGCCTGCTGCTGCCATGGTCACCACTATTGCCGCTGTTGTTTCTACGGCTGCCACCACCACCATTGCTGCCATCATCGGCACGATCTTCCCCAACCCTGCCACGACTACTGGCGCCATTTTCAGCAGAGGTGTTACCATCATTCCCACCACCATTGTGGTCATCGCTCCTCCGACTCGCTTCTGCACCTTCGCCTCCAGCCTTGTCATAATCAGCAGCACCACTGTTTTTTCCCATTCTGCTGCTGGCGCTGCCTTCATTGTTGCTGACCATGCTGATGCCAGCACCGCTGCGCACATTGTGGCTACGTCCACCAGCTGCCACACCACTTGCGTTTCTCTTAGCACGTCCGCGTCCGTGTCCGTGTCCGTGTCCGTGTCCGTGTCCGTGTCCGTGTCCGTGTCCGTGTCCGTGTCCGTGTCGATGTCCGTATCCGTGTCCGTGTCCGTGTCTGCTGTGCTGCACATCTTCTTCTGCTACATCAGTCGGAGGATGAGGATACGGCGCGCGGTGGTTCAAACGGGTGTGTGTCTCTTTTCGTCCCTCTCTGCCGCTGCTACCTCCTCCATGCTGCTGCTCATTGTCTCCTCCTCCACTCGGCAAACGATGATGGCGGCGGTGATGATGATGGCGATGGGCTTCAGAGGAAGAAGGGTGTGGTGGCGGTCGATTTCTGCGCACATGTCTTGCTGCATCAGAATGTGCACCTGCATGCCATCGCACCAAATCACAGTGCACTTCAATGAAGGTGGTGCAACTGAGTGTGCGACGACTCACACTCGTGTCAGCAAACCACCGCACCACATTCCTGCTCACTCACCGCCGTTAAGTCACTGCTGCGCACACCGTGCGAAGCTCATGGCCTCTTCCTCATAGCATGAGGTAGAGGCCATGCGAGCTATGCATAGATAGAGCAGTGGGCATAAGAACTCCATATCGTGTATGCTCACTGCTCTACATCCATAGCTCGCATGGCCAAACGGCTTCTTGTGTGCATCAGCTTCTGCTGATGCACACAAGAAGCCGTTTCAACTTAACTTCTTTCCATCGTGCTGTGGTTTCGCGCCATACACACCGCTCAAACGAGGAGTAAAGGAAAACTTCATTGCACATCAATGCGCAGTCACTGATTCAAGAGTATCCCTCAAAAACTCGTTTGCACACACAAATGAACATCATACGCCTCAAACAATTTTTGCTGAGACTTTCAGCATTATGCTTCGTCAAAGTAAATCCGTCACCCGAAGTGTGTACGTCCCATCCTCCTCCCACTGTCTCCTCCTCCCATCGTCCCCTTCTTCCATTTTTTCCGCCTCCCATTGTCTCACTTTCTCCTCCTCTCATCCGCTCACCCTCTCTCTCTCTCTCGAAGCTGCATCAGAGAGCCTGTGTTCCACTTTCTCCCACACCATGCTCAGCCCCCCACAGTGTGGGCCCCACGCTGGCGAGTCGCCAGTGGCGACCATTCACTCACTTTGCACAAGCGCAAGCGCAGCAATCACGAGCCACCAAGATACAGCTGCCAGTGAGAAGCGGCGCGCCATGGTCATCTGAGGAAGCTTTGTCCAAGAACTGCAGCATGAAGAAGGTGGTGCGCGTCTACTGTGCGTACAACAAACCTACTGGTGAGCATGTCTTTTTCGCAACTAACGCTGTGGCTTGGGTCACCCAAGTTGGGTGCACATTTGCTTCTGATGTGTTTTTATACTCACAGCTCTTGCTTGCGCTGAAGGTAGCCCACTGACGACCTGAGAGGTGGGGCTTGGGGGGAGGGGCGGTGCGGCGGGTCGACCATGAGGCGAATCGCATTCAACGCGCCGCATCATCCGAACCGCACTATCTGTGCTTGGCGTATCGACGGACCCTCCGGTCGACCAAGCCGCTTGTCGAGCCGCCAACGTCTCACCAGCTACCGTCGATGTGAAGACAGGCAGGTTGCGCCCTTTCCATCGACGGTGGAGAGGCTGCGACGACCAATCGTCTGTCGGCCATTCATGGTCGGCAGTGCGCGATTTGCGGAGACCGGGCCTGAACTGAAATACAGCAGTTTTGTTGGGTTTTCTTCGCCACTGCTCACAACCGGCCTGGAATGCTACAATTATAAGTGTATTTACGATTTTCAAATGCATCAAACATGTCAGAAACAGAAAAGGATCCACTGATTCCATTTCAGTTCCAATAAGCAACGCTTGAAGGCCCTGTTCAACCTAGCACGCAATAGTAAAAATGATCTTGTCAAGTAAAACATGCCCCAAGATGTTTTGCAAAGCATAATGTGGTCCTCGAACCTATTATCTTTCCCTCCTGCAAGATCATAAAAACATCTTGAACAAGATACTCCCATGTTTTTTGGCATGCATGGGACGTCTATTACAAGACGCAATCAATGAAACAAAAGAGGCGGCGTTCGCTATGTCCGCCATAGCACATGGATCTGCAAGAATTCAAACTTGCTTCCGCACTGAGAGGGAACCCGCCAGGCCCTGGTACAACAGGGCTTGGTAGCAGCTTGCGAAACACGAAAAACCTCAAATATAGCAAAGGGGTATTGAAAACAAGAAACACAAACCAAGCAACACACTAGATTGATCAAACTGATACCTTGTCATGCATTGCAAAACATGTCACAAACTCCACCACAGTTTTGAGTGCATCACATATTACATCATCGCGACACAAAATGTTAGACTTTGGTATTATCTACCTTGAAGATTGCATGTGTTAAAGATGGTAATAAACTGTATTTCACAGCTTGGAGCCCCTTCGATGATATTAAACGGCCATCCAACAGTGACCAGTTGTAACTAGCCTAATCTGAGAACGGAGCAAGTTTTCTAAAAAGATTACTCACTTTCCAAGGTATGCCCCATACTATGAAGGTTCCAAGATCCACCATTTTGACAACTTCAGTGGCTGTGTAACCATAATCACCAGACTTCTCCTTTCCCCACCAACGTTTATCATGCAAACAAGTAGCGTGAACAATGCCTTCAACTTGCAAATAACTGCAAGGTTGATGCCAGATACCAAACTGTACAAGCTTTGGAAGAACCAGGGCTGATGGCGGTATTACCGGTACCGCGGTATACCGCGAATTTGTACCGCGGTATTGTCAATACCGCGGTACGGTATTTTTTTTTCGGTACCGGTACGGTATCGTTACCGACCTCCCAGGGTACCCCTCTTTTGTACCGCGGTACTCTACCGCGGTACATTACCGTGGTAACACCCTACACAAGGATATAATTTTCCTGTAATACCCGTGACGCGTTACAAATGTTGGAGAACGTTATGCCATTATTCACGAGAGCAATTCCTTCTCCTGCTGGCAGTCCAAGCGAGATGGACGGCAGGCAACTATGCAGCCGTCAATCTTGCAAGATTGACGGCAGAAATATAAAATGCACAAATCCACGGAAGTTGCGTGGGTTTGCGCATTTAAACTTGCGGTTCCGTGACGCAACCGCGTCACGCAACCGCAACATGCGCAACGCGGTTTATTGGATTGCCGGCGGTGCCGGTAAGCCAATGAATCTTTCACCTTCCCTATTTGCTAAAGTTCACTCGTCCNATGCCAGATACCAAACTGTACAAGCTTTGGAAGAACCAGGGCTGATGGCGGTATTACCGGTACCGCGGTATACCGCGATTTTGTACCGCGGTATTGTCAATACCGCGGTACGGTATTTTTTTTTCGGTACCGGTACGGTATCGTTACCGACCTCCCAGGGTACCCCTCTTTTGTACCGCGGTACTGTACCGCGGTACATTACCGCGGTAACACCCTACACAAGGATATAATTTTCCTGTAATACCCGTGACGCGTTACAAATGTTGGAGAACGTTATGCCATTATTCACGAGAGCAATTCCTTCTCCTGCTGGTAGTCCAAGCGAGATGGACGGCAGGCAACTATGCAGCCGTCAATCTTGCAAGATTGACGGCAGAAATATTAAATGCACAAATCCACGGAAGTTGCGTGGGTTTGCGCATTTAAACTTGCGGTTCCGTGACGCAACCGCGTCACGCAACCGCAACATGCGCAACGCGGTTCATTGGATTGCCGGCGGTGCCGGTAAGCCAATTAATCGTTCACCTTCCCTATTTGCTAAAGTTCACTCGTCCCCTTCCCTATTTGCTAAAGTTCACTCGTCCGTAAACATGATCATATTTCACTTTAACATGTGATAATGTCTGTTTTCCTTGTGATTAAATACACTGGAATTCCATAATGATGAAATAGTCTCATTTTTTAAGCTTCGAATTCATTTTTTGGTGTTTGGACATTATTGGGACATTGAGTACCGTGGTAAACATTTTGGTACCGTGGTACAAGTTGTGTTCTATTCGGCGGTATACCGTGTACCGCGGTACATGTAAAATACCGCGGTATTTCACCAATACCGTCGGTAACGCGGTACCGGTACCGGTATCGGTAATGACCTGCCAAAAAAAGGCGATACCGCGGTATTCATACCGTGGTACTTTGGTACCGCGGTACTTGAGTACCGCGGTACTCAATACCGCGGTATTGCAGCCCTGGGAAGAACTCATCGCTCGTGTCTTTCTATACATGATCATTGACATGATGGAGCAATGGGTCTCTCAAACCGCTCGAGGTCAGAGACGTTTTCCTGTCCTTGGAGCTCTGATGAGTCACGTCAAGAGGCACAATGGTGCCGTGGTGGCCGTCAGACTCGTCGAGCACGGTGAGAGCGGCAATGACGGCGGCTGCAGTAGCACATACAGTGGGAAGTACTGACAACACCCATCGCACCATGCTTCGAGGGCATGTTGGGCCCACACTTCCGCAGAAGATGCCCGGCTCTGCAAACGCATAAAGAAACCTCGTAGGTGAGATATCAACAGCAACAAGAAACCTCATAGGTGAGATTTCAACAGCAACAGCATCACAAGGCTACAGCAAGACACCGATTGCGAATGAAGTGGAGAAGCTCACCATTGGCGGCTTCGATGGCGTACAGCGCGATGCCACATGACACCTTGTCGAGGAAGCTAAGGGAGCCATACACAAACGCACACCCTTCCAAACGGTGGCCTACCAACACACCCTCCATGCTCGTTGCGGCCACCTGTCACAACAGCAGCAGCAGCAGCAGCAGAATACGTGACACGCAAGGCCTTAAGGCTCACATGTCCTCCTCAGAAAATGCACAGAGAATGTTTGAGGCTGAGGAACCTGGAGGGTAACTGCACAATAGCAGGCAAAAGTGAAGTCCAAGGTTCAGAACGGATTTGATGATGGAAAAACAGAGTACAACACTTTGGGGGGGGGGAGAAAGGCATGCAAAGACGTACAAGGATGAGGGCGCTTGCAGCACCCATGAGCGCCGCGACGAGGTACACCATGGCATACTGACGGTAGTCCATGAGGAACACACATGCGCTGCCCAACAGCCACAGCACGGCTCCTGCTGCGTACGATAGCTTGAGCCGTCGTGCTGACCAGTGCATCTCCTGCAGTGCACAATACACAGCACGCCATGCCATGCCATGCCATGCCATGTCATGCCATGCCATGCCAGCCACCAGCACATTGCAGAGTCGCATCAAAGTCATGCATCCATTCATGAGCAATACAGTTCACCTGTGTGAAAATCATCGTCACAACAGGTGCACGTAGGAAGCCTCATCTTGCACACACTCCCACTCCTGCACACAACACTCGTGAGCAGGAATCCAGCAAAACACAAAAGACGGCGCCAACAGTGCGTGGCATGCAACACAGCAGGGAACGTAGCTGGTGGCATCCAACTTGCTGCAGGAGACTGACAGCAAAACATGACTGCACAACTTATGAGTGTCAGAAAGAGCTGTGAGTGTTCTGTACTTCAATACACGTTTGACAAGCAAGGTGGTGCTATCCACAAGCAAAAGAATGCAACATGAAAGGTAAGCAATGGGGTGCAACAAGAATGCAACGTGATGGGAATGCAGATGCTTTGCGAAGGGTGTGCCACACAATGCATTGCAAATGTGATGCAAACTCAATGCGATGCTGCACATGTGACACAAAGCCGACGCTGCGAAGGAAGGATGACGGCTCACCTGCAACACTATGGACACGAGTAGACTGCACACGTACACCCCTCCTGGTACCTGCCACATGAACCATAGCATCCGACAGCATGTCCATCTTGACGTCTCGAGCGCAGCACAAACACATCACTGACCGTGTCTTCTGCCTCACCACCCTCATACATACAAACAAGTAAGTGTGTACGTATGGGAGGGGGGGAGATGGAAGCAGAAAGGAAAAGATAGGGGCAATGGGACGGGTAAACACCACACACGGACAAGCACACGCACACACACACACACACACACACACACACACACAA
>SZWC01003216.1:38920-50757 GCA_023375785.1 Penium margaritaceum
GGGGGGGGGGGGGGGGGGGGGGGGGGGGGGGGGACACTTCCATCAGCAGAAGTTCACATTGCACAACAATGCCATCTACTGCTGTGGCTCAGACACTGGCATCACCACTGCAGCTTGACAGATGGCAGGTTGCACGCATCATGAAGGGCGGGGGAGGGACCTGCATAGAAAAGGTGGAACATACACAGCCGTGTTGCAAATTTGCAAATGACATTTGTGCATTACAGGCTTGTGCAAATGTGCAGGAACCCGTCCTACTGTTTGAAAGCTGATTATTTTCTACATGGAGGAAAAGACCGACTGCCAACTATTTGTGTGCTCGTCTGCTTGTGCCATGCGGTGCAGAGGCCCACCATCGCCATCGTTTCACCCACTGTCACATAAGCGACCCATGGGCATGCTCTGCAACCCAGTACCTCTCCCCCCATTTCCTACGGGGAAAACATGCATGCCATCGCAGTAGACACAACTCTTCTGTTCTCTGCCGCCCAGTCCCTCTCCGTTTCTTCCTCGTTCCCTTTCTGTCCACCCGCACGGCACCGTCACTCACTGAGGAGACAGGCCGATGTCAGTGAGGAAGATGAGAAGGTATGTGAACCAGCACGCGGACGTGAGGTCGTTCAGCATGTGGCCCGACCCATACGCAACCACGGCATAGCGCGACAACGGAGCCTTGCTGGGCCGCGGCCTCTGCTGGAGGTTGGGCGTCGTCGGCGGTGACGTGGAACCCATCGCCACCGTTGGATTCGAGTCGGTTTGACCAGCTGTGTCGGTTACCTCGTCTGCTGGATTCGGCACGAGCAAATTGGAGGTTAAATCCGATCCAGTCGCTTTCCCCTTCCCGTTGGCGCTGACGCCACTACAGCCGCGCAAAGCAGATATGCGACGGCTGCCAGCGACACCCGGCGATGCCGCCTCGTGGCAGCCCCCCCCGGTGGGAGCTGCGGGCGGGGAGGGAGGGGAAGCTTCGTTGGTGGACATGGAAGCGGCCGGAGAATCACCGCCCGCCTGTATGTTGTCGTGGGAGGACTTTGAGATTACAGAGCCCGTGCGTCGACCTTTCCGACGTCGTCATGCCACCTCTTCCACTTGCTGATCGACACCAGGGCGACGAGAAATGGAGCGACAATCACGCAAGACGCGGCTGCCGTGGCTGTGTCATCCACCCTCTGCCCTTGCTTCGGACCTTGATGCGGATGGCAGTGCGGCGTTGGCGCAAGCGTCTTAGGCCGTGGTCCACACTCGCCGAACTGCGGCACGGCAGGATTGGCGAACGCGGGAATGGGTCGTGTGCGAGGGGTCAACCATTGCCGAATTTTCAGCGATGGGGCTTGCGAGAGGTCAACGCTATGCGAATGTCTTGCGAGTCGGCGAGGCATGGTTACGAAAAGGAGTGGCCACCGCAATGTTGCCGCAGAGTGTATTCCGCGGCAACATTGTGGTGGCGCTGGCGTGGCATGCTGCCATTGGAGGTTGCATTGGAACCCTCCTTCTGCGACGTGCCGAGGCTGCCGCGATGCCATTTTTTCGTGGCATAACTTCCGGCCGCGAAGTTCTGCGGCAAGAAATGGAATTGTGTGTTGAAAATTGATTTCATTGAATGCAAGGGACCGATACACCCGATGTCGTTTTGCTTAATTTTTGCGTGACTTTTGAATGTTCGAAGATTGGAAGTTCGGATCCCCGAAGCGTCGAGGGCGGTCCAGGCTTGCGCCGCCCAAGCCCGAATCGCGTAGGGCTCCGAACCGCCTACCTTCCGGCCCTGCTCTTCCTACTAAATGAGTCTCACTTGAGCAGAGGAGTACGTCCAGTCACCATGGACTCCGACACCCCCGTCGCCTCCGACGCCGCCTACGGCATTCCTTCACTGCGCCGACTTCCAGCCATGTCCTCTCCAGCCATGTCCTCTCCAACTTCGAGCGGCTCGCCTGGCCGAGGTCGGCAAACATCGGCTCCCGCTGTCACGTCTGCAATACAGGGCCGTGGCCATTTTCGCCAACCTATGCGCGCCACAAGAGGAGGTCGCATTGGCAACCGCGGAGCAGGCCGCCGTTCCCCGCCTGTCGCAACATCACCGGTGGTGCCTCCTCCTCCGCCTCCACCGTCGTCAACCCCTCCCTCGCCGTCGACAATGCCGCCACCGCCCTCTCCCTCTATCGACTCTTGCGCTGGCGGTAGCGAGTACAACCGCACGCCATGGTGGGGTCCCGTTGCGTACAACCCCGGGAACACGCCGTTCCCGATTCCGCCCTTTGTCGTGGAGTTGCGAAACGTGTGCTACGACACCCCCATGCCCGACTTCATGCTGTGGCGCTCCGCTGGTCTTCAACCGGACCTCCGCGAAAGTCACAACGACATGCCTAACCTGGTTACGGCCAACCCCGATACTCCTTCATCACCAACAAACCCATCCCCCGTAGACGTGCTTCCCGTAGCATCCACCCCCCTTGCTGCGCCATCCATGGAGCCGCCACTCGTCGCCGCCGCGGAAGCGAGTGTGAACCCCACCGGAGGTGGGGTGTCCGTCGCACCACATGCATCGCCGACAACCACAGTTGAAGCCTCTACATTTCCATGTCGCGACTCCGAGGCAGAGGCAACTAGCGCGGGTACCGACTCCACAGGTGCGAAGTTACCACCTGATTTTTGGACCCCCGAACGTGACACCGCTCTGCTGGCCATTGCCTTGGACCACGGGGCTGAGTTCCGCCCGACGTGCGGTTGGATGGTTAAGCTCCAAAACGCAATCGCTCCTAACGTTGGTCGCCGCCTCGGGTTGTCCACCATCTGGTCTCCAACCCAAGTGAAGAACAGGATGGACAATCTCATGAGGATTTGGAAGATCGCTTTTGGGGTTGCAGGTTTGACGGGTAAGCCCCTCAACAAGACAACATGGCGGCTGGAGCTTGAGCCGGAGAGGTGGAGGCAGTTGCACGCCCTACACCCGCGGGTCATAAGCCAGTTGGAGGGGAAGCGCATCCCCTCGTATGACCATGCCACAAAGCTCTTTCGCGAAGACAAGGCCACGGGGGAGCACGTCTTCACAAGTGCAACCCCGGCTTTGTCGGATTCCGACGACGTACGTGAGATTCCGGCCCCCATTCCTGATGTGCGGCCTCCTTTGGACCGCCGTGCAGCGGTGGACAAGCACCTTGACAAGGCTGAGCGTATTGCAAAGAACGCAAGCTTAGTCAACTGTCATGTCGCCCACTCCGACGGGCCAAGGTCCACGTTTGATCAGGCCGTTGTCATCGTCCAAGATGACACCTACATCTATGCAGACCTCAAGCGGGAATTCCTCCTCAAACTCACCATGAATTCTATTGATTGTTCCATGTACGTTTTCACCAAGGGCGAATTACGCCAAGAGACGGTGCATAGTGTCCTTGGCATGGAGAACCCGTCGCTCCCTAAGATGGTTCCAAGTAGCGACAATGGAAGTAATGGGAGTGGATCCGATGCCGGAAAAACCAACGCCGATTTGAACCCACTTAAGCGTGGTAGAGAATGGGACAAGGACGAGGAAGAGTATGGTGCGGATCATGGCACTACCCCGGGTGAAACTTTGTTTTGTGATGAGTAGTACCATTGTGGTTGTGGAATGCATGCATTAGGACCGAAGTCATTGCGGTTACATGTTTAGGGTTAGAATTATTTGATGAGATGTACATTTCGCTATTGTAATTAACGTTAACTTCGGAACCTTGGAACATTATTGATGAATGTTGAAGGCCAAAGTAAATAGAGCAAAACCATGTCCCCATGTCTCTCATGAATGGAAACGAAATGCAACATAACTATCTTCATCATTCATCGTTTACATCCACTTCATCATCGTGACCTCCTTCTCCAATCCATGCAACGTAATCCGCCCACATGGCATGGCTAATGTTGTCTCGTGTTGTGCGCATCGTTGCATTGTCGGTTCGCACACGAACTCCATCACCAATGCCCTCCACCTCCCCTACTCCTTCACTGGCACGGCCACGGACACCCATTGGGTCAAATGGTTGGATGCGGTAGATGAGATTGTGCATTACAAAACAACTCATGATGACGCGGCTTTGGAAATCCACCTCGTACTCCGGCATTGCACGAAGAATGTGGTACCGACCTTTGAGAACGCCGAAGGCACGCTCTATCATTGAACGGGCGAAAGCGTGGCGTAAGTTGAACAACTCCTCCGCGTCTTCAGGCCTCAGTTGGTGTGGCCCAAACTCTTGCAAGTGATATCTTCGGTCGCGGTATGGGGTGAGAAGGCCATGACCCTCGGGAAATCCGGCATCGGCAAGCAAAAACTTGCCGTCCGAAATGTTGAGGCCCCATTGCAAAGCATCAAGAAACATTCGTGAGTCGTGCGCCGACCCCTCCCATCCAACGGATACAAAGGTGAACATGAGCTTTGCGTCACAACAGGCGAAGACGTTTTGAGAGGTCATTCGGTTACGGTCGAAGTAGGCCAAGCGACGCAAGCCACGCACTGTGAGAGGGACATGCGTCCTGTCAATTGCCCCAATGCAGTCGTTGAACCATGGAAGATAGTCTCTCCTCCCCTCCCAACCGTCGAGAGCGTCGGCGTTCACCGGTGCCATGGTTATGGCCGAAGACGCTTGGCGACATATGGCTCTCACCACCTCCCGTAGGGCCCGTAGGATTGTTGCATGCCCCCTTTGAAACCGTTCGCTGAGCTCTCTTACGGACAAGCCGAATCCCGCACACTGAAACCACATTAGTAACTTCTCATCAACGGTTAGCCTCCACGTGTCGCGGATGTCTCCAACACGGTGGAAAACATTGACAAGTGTCCGCCACGTTTCAACGGTAACACGTGTCATGTTGTAAAGCCTTTGCGGGTGTCCAAGCTCAAGCTCTGTCAACCACGCAAGGCCGGAGAGCCGACCCGTTAGCATTGGTCGCCTACCAACTCGGCGGACAATACGTCGCGTGATTTGTGCGACAATCGTGACCAAGATGGAATGGAGCAAGCGCCTAAGTTGCAGAACGCGGGAGACAATGGCCTCGTTCACAGCTTCCTCTTCGTCCATGGTGCCTGATCTATGACGAAGGAATAGCCGTCCTAAGTCAGAAATGGAAACGGAAGAAATTCCATGGCGTCGCATCGGGCCGGGGCACGTTAACTGCGATTCGGTACGGCGATGCGACGCGCGTGACCCTCGTGACCCGGGGTGACCGGGTTCGAGTCCGGTCTTCGGAGTTCGGCTCGTTCAATCGACCTGCCGCGAAAGCTACTCGCGGCAGCCTTCGCGCGAAACTGGGGTTCATTTGCTGAAAAAGGGGGGAAACGTTCTTCGGCAGGGTCGGCGGTTCTGTCCGCGGCAGGCTCTGCCGCGGACAATATTTGCCGCATATCCTGCCGTGCCGCAGTTCGGCAGGACTGGACCACCGCCTTAAGCGGCGAGGGCGAGAGCATCAGTCGTAGGGCTCGGAGGCGTCCAAAGCCAGCCACGTGATTTCGTCCACCAGCCCTCGGCCAGACGTCGGCCGCTGGACAGTTGCGAAGATTCGCAAAGGCCGTCAACGCCGTCTGCACGTTGACGAAGCAGCCGGATTTCGCAAGTGAACTGAGTTGTGGCCGTCGATTGGAGGCAGTGGCGGCGACAACGTTCCGAACCGGTAAGCATGTAATGCACGAGTAAACGAACGTGAAACAGGACAAGATCTGCGATATCATTTTAAGCAATTTGTGGGCCAACAATCTCAGGACTAACTTCACATGTTTCCCGCCTTCCCTGTGCCTTATCTATCTTTGCCAAAAAAACACAACAAATTACTAATATTCCAGGTTTAAAACCATATTTAAGAATTTATAAACACATTTTATTTTAAAATTTTATGGTTTCTTAGTCCTTGTCCACCATGTCAGGATGGATCAACTAATCAGGCCAATGGGGATTGGTTGCAGTCATATTTCCCTTTTGTTTTCAAAATAATATCCTGGTTTTCTGGCCTTGCCTTGCTGATATTCCCTCAATTTCTCCAATATTCTCAAAAATTCCTGAAGAAATATATTTGAAACAAATGTGTGTCTACTCGTGCCATCCAGAAACCATGTCCTGATTCCCTCTCAGCAAAGAATGTTTTCAAAGGGAAGAAGTCACATACACCCATTCTTCAAAATTATATAGCTAACACGACAATGATGCGTAGATAATAATGAATATAACATCACATGGTGCCATAAGAAATGTTTCAAGGGGAAAAAAAACCCACGTAATGTGGACATCGCATCGGCATCAACGCATGACATGGGAATAAATCCAAAGAATTAAAAATCCCCTCATTTAATGGGCTTGTGATACTCTTGGTGGAGGTTTGACTTGCGCTTCTATTCGGTTTTTTGGGTTCTTTCCTATACTTTTGGCTTCCATACTCCGCAGTCCCTGTCATGGATAGGGGGCCCTGGCTAATCAAAAATCGGCAAAGAAAGTCCATAATCGCAAGTGGGTGGAGCCGTTGACGCGACAGGGCCCACTGACGCATTAGGCAAGCTCCTCCGACACTCGGGATCATTAATTTTAGCGCTCACCGTTGATTGGCCGGTTGGGCCATTGCACTTTTGTCCATGTTCGATCCGCAGCACATGCCACGCTGGAGCGTGGGAAGAGGGGTGTGCGACTAGTTGATTTTTTTGCGCAGGCTTGGGCAGAGTAACACTTTGCGACATATGGGTATGTGAGTTGTTGCACCCTTTTTCACATTGAATGAAGCATAGTGTTTTGCAAATCCCTCTTCATGTTTTTTGCACTAGTTGATGAGAAGAGATCCCAATTAGAGTTGAACCACTTGGTGTATTGAAACATGGAAAGAAAGAGGTTGGAGCAGTTCTTGTGAAATCCAAACATCAGTTTTATGGAGACACCTGCAATATTGTTTGGCTGCCTGTTGCCAACTCGCCTTCATGCAAGTGAAGCATTTCTGGCGGTCAGTCGGCATACAAGGCCAGACTAGATTGCAACTTTCTGCCTTTGTCCAATGCCAGTCTACCACACAAGTGGTACCCTGCCGCAGTGTGCCATTGTATTACAAGAAAAAAGAGTCCACTGCTCCCTCACCATGCCAACACACACATGAGTGTAGTGGCTCATGTACAAAAAAAATGAACTGGCACCAATTTTGTTTCAAGATTTAACACATTTAACATTCTCCATTCCAAACCAGTTTTGTGACAAAATGACCAAGGAGATTGGGGGATGCACATGTTACGATGTCGACAAAGTGGAGAGAGGTTCAAGGAGTCCCTGGGAAGACCTGGAGCGGTGTACGACGTCGGCTGGTGAGACAGGCACCACATGGGTGTCGGTCTCATCCAGTTCTGTGTACGCGGAAATCAACGTCCCGAGACCGGCACCCAAAGCGGGAAGAAGGGTGAGCACCCATCGCACAAGACTCCTTGAACATGGCGGCACCGGCTTTCCACTGCACCCGCTTGGCTCTGCGTGTTTCAAGAGGTGGAGCACAATAGCGAAAAACAATATTTTCCAACAAATCGACTTTGACATGAAGATGGCATGCATTCAGAATCCTTGTGAGATGTCAACTCTCACCACTAACGATTCTCTTTGGATCTCATTGTGCAGCAGACTTTTGCCTCCGCATTTAACTTAAAAGGAATGGGTTGATTCACTTTCAACAATTGTGGAGCAGAGGATGTGGTGAAAATGAAGCTGGGATTGCAGTCGGGCACGTGATGTCGTACGCATTAGAAACACTGTTCCTGGCCAGCTAGGCCAGGAACTCCAGGCATGTGGGAAGCTTTGGCCCTTGTGCAGGTCCATTCTCCTGCAAAGACCCTATCCAAGGAGCTTGTAGCCACTCAACCACATGCGTCCACGCATCGCTCTCCCCGCCACCCCCTCAGTGCAAAGCGTGGAAGTTCGACATATCACTTTACCTTTCAACCGAAAGTTCTTTTTCCTTGGACTTTGGAAACTCCTTCCTGGCTCAGTTGGGCCATTAGGAAGTCCACGGCTGTTGCTTTCCTGAAGGAGCTTAGTCTTACATGCAGTGGATACTCTTGAGATTTCGAAGCTCTACGAAATCCACTTGTTTTTTGTGCAGAGTACAAGCACGTGTGAAGCTCACCATTGGCGGCTTCGATGGCGTACAGTGCGATCCCGCAGGACACCTTGTCGAGGAAGCTAAGGGAGCCATACACAAACGCACACCCTTCCAAACGGTGGCCCACCAACACACCCTCCATGCTCGTTGCCACCACCTGTCATGCAGACATGGGTAAAAGAGTGAAAGGCAAAGCACAACAACCGTAAGACCGTGGTGAGGTTAGAAAGATGTGGCTTTGCAACGTTGCACTGAAAATTCAACAGTGGTCTGTTTATGTGCGATTAGATGAAGAAAGGTCCTCATTCACGATATGCATGTCCATGAAACTGGACTCCCCCCTCATGTGTTTCCCTGCCATCGTCGTGCATCGGACTGTCTTCCACCACGGCCTATGCCTTCATGACCCAAACCCTCAAAGGCATGTTCCCTTCATGGCCTACACCCTCCGTGCCCTAGTCCTCATCTTCTCCCATGCTCTCTCAAAGGCATGCATGTCCACCCACATCCAAAAGAATCATGTCACCCCTGGCCCTTATCTAGCATTCTTCTTACACCACCACCTTCTCAACAAAACTTTTTCACCACTGATGTCCGAACCTACTTCACCTATCTCTCCTTCACTCACCTCTCATTTCTCTGCATCACCTACTTCACTCGCCTCTGGATCACCTACTTGCTTCTCCTCGTTGCTTACTTCCAGAGACAGTCCACATGTTTTGTGACTCACGAGTATGAGAGCGCTTGCCACGCCCATGAACGCAGCCACGACGTAGATCGTGTGCTGCTGTCGTTTGTCCATGAAGAAGATGATCGCGCTGCAAACCAGCCACAGCACTGCACCCGCCGCGTAGGCTAGCTTGAGGCGCAGTGAAGACCACTGAATCTCCTGCGAACGATCACATCATGGCATGGCATGGCATGGCGCAGCCCTACTTGAGATGGCACGGCTCACACCACTGCCGTGATGATGAAGGGCGACAGACTGCATGCACATGCATGCTCTCTAAACTCACTTCACTGTGTCAAGGGATGCTCAACCCATTTCGCCGACATTCTCCATGCGGACTTTTGCAGCAAGAGGCTCCTCACTGGTTGTCACTGGCTCTGGCGAGACTGTTACTGTGACAGTTTTTTCTTTGCGGGTTGTGGTGGTCTCTTGCGGCCTTGTGACACGATGGCTAAACAATGGACACATCTGCGTATGATAGACGATGGAGAAGATTGCCCTTCCACACCCATCTACCTCTCTTCTCATGCTTCCCCAGCCACTTCAACTCTACAGCCTCCACAGGATACGGAAGCTGGACTGGTGAAATGGAGGCGCACCTGAAGCACAACGGAGGCGATGAGACTGAACACGTACACTGCTCCTGGCACCTGTGGTGGTTTTCGGCAACGTGGAGATGTTATGGTGTGCTCATAGTCAGAGAGAGAGAGAGACACACACACACACAGCGAGAGAGAGAGAGAGGGACACACACACACACAGCGAGAGAGAGAGAGAGGGACACACACACACACAGCGAGAGAGAGAGAGAGAGAGAGAGAGAGAGAGAGAGAGAGAGAGAGAGAGAGAGAGAGATAAGACTGCCCCGCTCAAGTAACGTTGCACAGATGATGTCTTGAAAGGGGTACCAAGCACCAAGAAGGGTTGTGTTAGGTTTGATGATTGTCTTTGTTGCAGGAACCAGGATGGGCAAGAAGAGGCAGAAACTGAACGGATGAGCACAGAGAGCTGCAATGAACCCAGAAACCTACCCATCATGCAGCAAATAAGAGGAATAAGAGTGAGCTCCACTCGCGTACAGTGCAATTCTATGGAAACGAAATGTTTCAAGCATACAATTTTTCCGCACCAGAGCCTGAGCGGACGTTTCCATGCCGAGGTCAAAGATGACAAAGAAGGGGAGCAGAGCCTGCAACAGAGGGAAAAAAAAAAAAAGAAGCAGCCCAAGCACAGAGTTGCACCGCATGCATGCCATGTGCGGTCGAAGGCAAGCATGTGTGCCATGTGTGGTCGAAGGCAAGCATGTGTGGTCGAAGGCAAGCATGTGTGGTCGAAGGCAAGCATGTGCGGTCGAAGGCAAGCATGTGCGGTCGAAGGCAAGCATGAATGCCATGTGCGGTCGAAGGCAAGCATGCTTTCTTCAGCCAACACAAGAAAACGGTGCATAGCATTGACTTCGGTTGGAAGTGGATGTGCTCATTCCATGAGCACTCGGCCATGCTTCCCCGCATTTGTTCTTTGTGTGATCATTTTGAGACACGTGCCATCGTGTGAGTAGGTGAGAGGGAATTTGAATAGGTGAGAGGGAACGTGAATAGGTGAGAGGAAATTTGAGTAGGTGAGTGGGAATGTTAATAGGTGAGAGGGAATTTGAATAGGTGAGAGGGAATGTGAATAGGTGAGAGGGAATTTGAATAGGTGAGAGGGGATGTGAGTAGGTGAGAGGAAATGTGAGTAGTTCAGAGGGAATTTGATTAGGTGAGAGGGAATGTGAGTAGGTGAGGGAATTTGAAGAGGTGAGAAGCAATGTGAATAGGTGAGAGGGGATGTGAGTAGGTGAGAGGAAATGTGAGTAGTTCAGAGGGAATTTGATTAGGTGAGAGGGAATGTGAGTAGGTGAGGGAATTTGAAGAGGTGAGAAGCAATGTGAATAGGTGAAAGGGAATGTGAGTAGGTGAGAGGGAATTTGAATAGGTGAGAGGGAATGTGAGTAGGTGAGAGGGAATGTGAAAAGGTGAGAGGGAATGTGAGTAGGTGAGAGGGAATTTGAATAGGTGAGAGGGAATGTGAGTAGGTGAGAGGGAATTTGAATAGGTGAGAGGGAATGTGAGTAGGTGAGAGGGAATGTGAAAAGGTGAGAGGGAATGTGAGTAGGTGAGAGGGAATTTGAATAGGTGAGAGGGACTGTGAGTAGGTGAGAGGGAATGTGAAAAGGTGAGAGGGAATGTGAATACGTGAGAGGGTATGTGAAGAATCCCTCACGTACCCACCCACTAATGTGGGGGATGGGGGTGTGCAACTAGATGAGAAAAATGCAAACTGCAAACCTATTGACCACAAATTCGCAGAATCGAGAAGAATTGCAAACAGCAGACAGAAAGGCATTCACCTGAGAGATGTTGCACACAAGTCTCGTGACCATGTACACTGCAGCCACCTGGTAGTATGCTCTCTGCGTGAACCAGAACGTCCAACTCATCCTCGGCTCCTCGGCATCAGCATCGGCATCAGCATCGGCATCGGCATCAGCATCAGCATCAGCATCGGCATCGGCATCAGCATCAGCATCAGCATCGGCGTCAGCATCGGACGGCACCACGACGGCAACACTGCCTTTGTTTCCTGTGGGATTCTCAGCACTAGCACCATCGCCAGCATCACCACCCAACAGTCTCTCCGACTCCACTGCTTGAGGCTGTTGCAGCTGTTGGCTCTTCTCCCTTCTGCACCCACGTGTAGCACCGTCATCATTTGCAAGCACACTGAAATGAATCTTCAGTTCATCTAGTTTGCCACCGCCCCCCCCGAAGGCGCCAGCGGCGGCCTGAGACGAAAGACGGGGCGCCGATTTTCAGTCAATGAGTACATGTTTTGCCGTACTTCACAATCTCTCTCCATCCCTCTGATCGCCTTCAGAGCTCCCTCTGATTCCTTGATCTTGTCCCTCTCTAGTATCCTCTCACATACCATCCACCCCTTCCCCCCCCCTCCCCTCTCTCTCTCTCTCTCTCTCTCTCTCTCTCTCTCT